>RJWT010036262.1:0-13298 GCA_004365215.1 Cuniculus paca | reverse complement strand
ATGTTGAACATTTTTTCATGAAGATATGGTATTTTTATACAATGGAAAGCTACTCAGATATAAAGAAGGACAATCACAAGGCTTTCTCGTAGGTAAATGGATGTAACTTGTGGTCATGCTCTTGGGTGAAATGGTTCAGTGCGCATCATGTTGTCTCCCTAGTATAAAAAACTAAAGGAGTTACTGGTAGCCAAAATGTACAGTAGATATTGTGAAAGTGGAAGGGGAGGAAATGTCTAAAATGAGAAGGTGGTAGCCATTGTTAATTCCCTATTATTTTGTTTTTAAAGTCCTGTTATCATTTTCATTGTTTTGTGTTGATTGGTTTTATTCTGTTTCATTAGGTTTCATTTTATTATATCAGATGGCATAGGCAGCTATTTCAAAGATAACTCTATATTATGGTAGCCATTGTTGATTTGCTATTGCCTTGTTTTGAAGTCCTGCATCACTTTCACTGTTTTGTTTTGATTGGCTTTATTCTGTTTTATTTTGTTTGGTTTTATTCTCTTTAAAATTAACACACATGGGCAAAACCTTTTTTAAAAAGTTTTTTATGGTTTTTATAGAAATTACCCCCTAGTCTATGATGATGAGTTCATTTTTTAATGATTAAGTACAGAGAGAAGTTCATTATTTTGCATGTATATGCAGTTCACACACTATTTGTCAAAAAGATTATTCTTTCTATATTAAGTTGCCTATGCAGTATGGGTCCATGTATTTATTCTCTATTCATTCCTGGTGGTATACAGTGTTTGCCTTTATTTATGCTAGTACCATACTGTCTTAATCATTGTTTTATAATATGCTGAAATCATATGCTGTAAATTCTCCTGTTTTTTTCTCTAAAAATGTTTAGCTGTTTATGTCCTTTATATTTTCATATGAAATTTATAATCAACTTGCTAGTCTTGCAAAAAACGCCTCTTGGAATTTGTATTGGAATTACATTGAATCTATAAATCAATTTAAGGGAAGTAATACCTTAACAATATTGAGTTCTAATCTGTGAACATGCTTTAAACCTTCATGTATTTAGATCTTTTATAGTTTTCTTTGGCAGTGTTTTATAGTTTTTAATGTACAAGTCTTTCACAGCTTTTGTCATATTTATATCTAAGTGTTTTACATTTGGTACTTTCCTAAATCTTTGTTTTTATAATTTCAATTTGACTATTATTAGTATATACATATATATAATTCTTATATATTGATCTCATATTCTGCAATTTGCTAACCTTTTTATTTCTCGAAGGTATTTTACATGTTTCATAGGATTGTCTGCATAGACAGTTAGGTATCTGGAATTAGGACAGTTTAGCTGCTTGCTGTGCAATATGGATGCTTTTTTTTTCTTTTCCCTCCTACCTCCCTTCCTCTTCCCCTCTCACTTTCTTTCCTTCCCTTTCTTCTTCTTTTTCTCCTTTCTTTTTTCACCAGGAATCAAACTCAGGACTCTGCAAGCACTTATGCTGCTGAACTATATCCCCGGCCCCTCTCCTCTTCTTTTAGCCTTATTGCATTGTGCAAAGTTGAACAGAAGTAGTAAGAGAAGTTATCCTAAGCTTTTCCCTCATCTTAGGGAAAAAGCATCCAGTCTTTGATGCCCTCTCTCATCTTTAGGAAATTCCTTCTATTCATAATTTATTTAGTGTTATTAATCATGAAATGGTGTTAAATTTTTGTCAGCTTTTCTACATCTATTAAAATGATCGTGTGGTTTTCTTTTTTAATGTCATTATAGTGCATTAAATTCATTAGTTTTTTTGTTTGCTTTTTGTGCTAGGGTTTGAACCATGGTCTTCACACTGAGTTACATTTGCAGCCCTTTTCTTATATTTTATTTTAAGACAGTGCCCCATTAATATGCTCACTTCCTCATGCAGTGCTTCAGTTTGCAGTCCTGCCGCCTCGGCCTCCCGGAATGCCAGAACTGTAGCCATGCTCCATCATGCCTGGTGACTGTGTTAACCTTATGTCTTCATTTGGTTTTAGTGTCAAAGTAATACTGACCTTAGAGAGTAAGTTGAAAAGTTCTTCCTCTTCTTGGAATTAGTGGACAAGTTTGTATGGAATTTTATTATTTCTTAACTGTTTGATAGAAATTATCAGTGAAGCCTTTTGGGTGTGGTGTTTTTCTGGCAGAAAGATTTCTAACTACCAGTTAATTTCTCTAAAAATACATGGTTTAGCTGGAGATTTAGCTCAGTGGGTTAAGCACCTGCCTGGCAAGTGCAAGGTCATGAGTTTGATCCCCGGTGCTGCAAAAAAAAAAAAAAAAAAAGAAGGTTTATTGGGTTTATCTGTTTCAGCTTTTTTCTTTTTTTTAAATTTTTATTTTAAAGAGAATAAAACAAAACAAAACAGTTAAACACAACAAAGCATATCAGAACAGAACACTGCAAGCAATACAGGTCTTCAAAACATAACGACAGGAAATCAACAATGGCTACCCTAGTGTCTTGTTTTCTTAGAAATGGTTGTTCATACATTCACACACAGTAAACTCAAACAAAATAATATAAAACCAGATAAAAGAGTGAAAGCATTACAGGCCTTCAAATCAGACAATAAAAAATTAGCAATGGCTACATTAATATCCTTTGTTTTCTTCAAAAAAAAACTGTTCATATCTTCTCACATATTGCAATCGAATAGTAGAAAACAGACTTAAACTAATCAAATCAAAGAATAAAAGCATTATTGGACTTCAGAACGTGAAGACAAGAAATCAGCTATGGCTACCATAATGTCTCATTTTCTTCAAAGTAGCTGTTCATATCTTGATACTTAATAAAATCTGCTCTTGTAAACTCTTTAGGAGTAATTCTAGGCATGTATAAGCGTATACATGTATATCTATCCTTTCTGTGCTAGAGGCAATAGAACAAAGCACAAGAAAAAAAAATACAGATAAATAACAATAATAAAGAGCCCAAAACAATAACAATATAGGCTTTCTAACTAAGGTGATGGGAAGATACCAAAGGTGGTTATTTTGTATAGTTATCTTCCAGAGTTGCTCAGTTACCAGGTATAGGCATGCAGAATTGGTCCAGTCCTGTGAATGTTAACTTTTGTTCTAAGAACTAATAAAATTAGTAGTACAATCATCTTATCTATCTTAAGTGTGTGTGTGTGTGTGTGTATATATATATATATATATATGTGCAAATTTATATCTTTTCTTTTCCCTTCCTTCTTTTCTCCTTTTCCCCATGTTGTTTTTAAATCTGGGAAACAACCCATATGCCCATCAATTGAGAAATTGATAAAAAAAGATGTGGTACTTCTATACAATGGAGTACTATTCAGCTATAAAGAAGGATCACATTGAGGCTTTTATAAGTAAGTGGATGCAACTTGAGACCATACTCATAAGTGAAATAAATCAAACTCACGTGTGTAAACACCACAATTGTCTCCCTAGTATAAGAAACTGAAAGACTCAGTAAGATACAAAATCCCCAATAAATATGGGGAAAGGGTAAGAAACTTACAGCTTCTTGAGTGACATCTTGTAGTTTGTGTCTTTCAAGGAATTTCCATTGTTAAAGTTTTCAAATTTATTGGGATATAATTGTTCATAATATTCTCGATCCTTTCAATACCTAGAGAATCTGTTGAACTGTCACCAATCTTGTTCCTTTTTTATGTAACAAGGCATAATTCACTACAGTTTACCCATTTAGCATACAATCCAGTAGTTCTTGGTATGTTCACAGTCGTACATCATCAGTGCAGTCAGCCTGTGAACATTATCAAACAGAAAAGCAGTCTCATACTCATTACCTGTCACTCTTCCTGCCATAGACAGCAGCTAATGTACTTTCTGTTGCTAGGTTTTCCTATACTAGAAATTTCAGGTGAATTCAATCAGACAATTTATGATCTTTTGTGATTGCTTTCTTTGACCTAGATTAAATTTGTAAAGCTCATCCATGGCTGAATACTGTTCCTTCTTATGACTAATACTCATCCCATTGTATGGAAAATAACACATTCTGTTTATCCATTTAGTGACTGATAAACACTTAGAGTGTTTCTACTTTTTGCTAATATCAATAATGCTATGGTGAATAGTTGTATATAAGTTTTTCAATGGACATGTTTTCATTTCTCATATAATGACTAGTAATAGAATTTCTATACCATATGCTAACTATATATTTAACTTTTTGAAGACCTGCCATACTGTTTTTCAAAATGATGGCACCAGTTTACATTCCTGCTAGCAATATATAAAAGCTCCAACTTCTTCACATCTTTACCAACACTTGTTATCTCTTTTTTATTATACTTTTATGTTTAAATAATTTTTATTTTTTTTGTAGACATCCTAGGGGGTATAGAGTGGTATCTCTTGATATTAACAACTTGTGTCTTCCATCTTTTTTCCTTATCAGGATAGTAACAGTTTATTGATTTTATTGAACTTTTCAGAGTCAGTTTTTTTGGGTAATTGATTTTCTGTATTATTTTTCTGCCATTTCATTGACTTCTGCTCTGCTCTTTATTATTTACTTTCTCCTGCTTATTTGGGTCATATTTCTATCTTATTTCTTAAGGTAGAAACTAAAATCATTGATTGGAGACCTTTTCTGACAGAGGTGTTTAATTGTTGTATCTCTTGTTATGTAATGTTTTAACTATCTTTTAATGCATAATATATTTTTATTTTCATTCAGTAAAAATGCAGTCTAGCTGGACATGGTGTGCACACCTGTAATCCCAGCATTCTGGGGAGCTAAGACAGGAGAACCACAACTCTGTACCCAGCCCAGGCAACTTAGCGGCTTAACAAGATCTTAGCTTAAAATAAATTTTAAAAAGTGGTGGGGATGTATCACAGTGTGAAGGCCACGTGTTTACTCCCCAGTACTCCTGCCACACACACACACACTGAAGAACTTTATTTACCTTTTGATTTCTACTCTGACTCAGGTTATTTAGAAGTGTTCTAAAATAACATGACAAGAATAAATAAATACATATCAGTCATAACCATCAATGTTAATGGTCTCAGTGCACCAATCAAAAGAAACTGGCAGACTGGATCAAGAAGCAAGATCCAACAATATGCTGCATACAAGAAACACATAATTCAAAAAAAATTCATAGGCTGAAAGTCAAAGCATGGAAAACAATACTCCATTGGACAGGAACCCAGATTTCTTTTATTAGCTTAGTAGCTATAACTTCTTTTTTCTTGGCTCTGAGGGCATTCAGAAAATAACCATAGGAAATGAGTTTGGAACTTCTTGACTCTTACTCAGACTACATGAACCTTTCTGGCTTCTGATAAACTAAGGTTTATATGCCATAGCTTTGTTCCCTTGATGCTACAGAAAATATAGAATGGATGGAGATTTTCATTTGCCTAAACAGACTTCTATGTATGGATTAGATTGAGTAGAACTGCATTTTTCAAAATAACCTCTTAAGACAGGGTGATTAATTCATTTTGACTCAGTTTTTGAAATAATAATTAAGATGCAGGTTTGTATCTCTACAGGCAACCATCAATATCGTTTTTGATCGAGTTGGGAAAACTGATCCTGTCACAAGAGGCATTGAGATCACTGTGAATTACCTAGGAATCCAGTTTGATGTAAGAGTTCTATTAAAATCTTGGTTTACTTTGATTTTTTGTTTATCTGCTGCAACTTAACATTATTAGGGCTCTACTTCCCATATTTTAAGTGCTTGCTCCTGTGTCTGTTCCTGTGACCCTCTGTGTAAGTTGACATTTTCACATGGCACATTTGTAATAGGCCAGGTTTCTCATTCTTAGCATAAATGCATAAGTAAAGACTAGTACTTTACTGTCATAGATGCTGATTATTTCTATAATTCTTCCTCTGCTTCTCTGTAGCCAGCTACTGCTCTGCCAGTTTCTCCCCACCAATTATTCAGATCCCCTTCTCTGTGCTCTTTAATGAGCTCTGCAAGCACATAACTCACCTTTGATTCCCCTGGTAGAAAATTAACTGCTAATTAGTGTCATGTGTTAGACCTGAAATAATTTCAGCTATAAAAACGATCTTTTATCAATCAATCAATGTAGACCATGGACTAAAGATGGTAACTATCAACTGTGTACAATGTTGGATTTTTTAAAATCATCTTTTCTACCTGTTTGATAAAACCACTGTCATAAACACACCCTTGCCCCAATTTAAGTTCAGTGCCCTTATTCATAGATTAATACATTTTGTAGATATATGTATAAACAGTGATTTGAGCTGATTAACATTATGACCAATGTCAGCCAGGCATGGTGGTGCACACTTGTAATCCCTGCACTCTGAGAGGCTAAGGCAGGAGGGTTTCAAGTTCCAGCCCAACCTGGGCAACTTAGTAAAACTCTGTCTCAAAATAAAAAATTTTTTAAAAGGCCAAAAGATGTAACTCAGTGTGATGGCTCAGGGTTCAATCCCAAGTAGCCCAGTACAGGAGAAAAAAAAAAAAAAAAGACTGATGCCACATTCTTAGTCCCAGTGTGCACCATTTAACTAGACACAAACTGCCTGCCACTTCCAGACTTCTATCTCAGCAGGCATGCCTCTGATCTCAAGGGTAGCTGAATAAAACAAGAATGAACCAAAGCAAAGTGAGCTGCAGTCCTTAAGAAACAGCTCAGGGTACACATTTCTTGACAGATTGTGTCTCCTTTTCTGCAAGTGAAGGAGCATGATACCTTTTTCTGAGGCGGTATAAAAATTAAGTGTGCTTTGCTATTGTTGGCCTGTGTGGTTTACTCATTTAAATTTTTACTGGGCTAAATTTTTAGAAATGCTTTCCTTATCAGTGCTTCCTGAGATTGTTTACTTGCTATGTATATAGACCATCTATAATTCGCCTGTGTCCTCCACATTTCTTAATTCTGAATAGCAAACCTTTTAGATGTTAGCAGTAGCAGCTCTTCCTCAGAAACTTTGCAGAACTGAATCCCAAAACTGCTTCTCACTATCAAGCAATGCAGGAGGAGGCAAAGGTATCATGTGATTCAAGTGAAGTTCTATGTCCTAGGATATAGCTGAGGTCTATTCTTTTTATTATAAAAAGAAAGATTCCTTGAAGTTTTGTGTAATCAGAGAATTTGCATTCATTAAAAATAACCAAGGTACTGTTAAGTTTGAACTTTGTTTTCTTTTAATTCCTTCTCTTGATTTATTACTGTAAGCTATGTCATTAGCTTGGTTTTATTAGTGTTTTTACTCACTTCACTATACTTGCTTTCTTCTATAAGATTTAGTTCATTGGCTAATTCAGATATCTACTGCAGTCTTCCAACAGCTGTTTCATTTACCACTTACTCGCTTTCTTTCATTCCTTAAAAAAGGGGTAAGGTCTGTTAAGTTTCATCTCAATCACAGAAGTGATTGTAATACTTAGCCGTCACATCTTTCTGAATAGAGACTTAACAAATTTCCTCCTTCTGTTACGGTGACAGGTGAAGTTCTGGTCCCAACACATTTCCTTCATTCTAGTTGGAATAATCATTGTCACATCCATCAGAGGATTGCTGATCACCCTTACCAAGGTATGTTGTATTGCAAGGTATGTTATATTGCAATGAAAGTACTTATTTATTTAATTACATATGGTACCATGAAATAATGTTACCCAGAGTCTCTGCCCTCTGAGATCACAACAGAATAAAGATATGCAACAGAATAAAAATGTTAAACTGCTACATAAATCGATGACAGTGTACGACATTACACACCGATCACAGATAAGGTCTAAAGGTAGTAAGGGTCTGTTTTGTTCATGGCTGTTTCACCACCATCTGTAATAGAACTTGGCACATGGTAGGCATTCAGCAGACATTTGAGTTTAGAAGAATATAAGAGTCATTTGTAAAGATGTGGAAGCAAGGGAACAAAATATTCAGCTGTTTTCTGATCAACATTGAAAGGCTTCATGAAGGGGGAAAGAGTCTTCTCTGGTACAAAAGATAGAGATTTCTAGATCTAAAAGCCATTTGAAAGAAGAAAAAGTTAACCCATGAGGAGATCACCAGTCATCTAGCACAATTTGGGGTAAGAGCTCAGTAGCCCATTAACAATCTTGAAATGGCCTGGAGTTACCTGTTTTAGTGTTTCATGGTGATGTTAAGGTCATGTGCATCTGAGATTCTGAAGTTTGATGCATAAGAATCCTTTCATATGTTCCAGTGTAAAACCTAAAACCACCAATTGCCTTGGGGAAACTGTAACTTTAGTCTGTTTTAAGTC
This sequence comes from Cuniculus paca, assembly GCA_004365215.1. Classification (NCBI taxonomy): domain Eukaryota; kingdom Metazoa; phylum Chordata; class Mammalia; order Rodentia; family Cuniculidae; genus Cuniculus; species Cuniculus paca. The sequence continues at coordinate 5,052 of RJWT010036262.1, read as the reverse complement.
TCTTCTTTATAACTTTAATCATCTAAATTGTTCTATACAAGATTGTGGCATGGAAGACACTTTTAATTAAAAGTTAACCATGTTACTCACTTCCTCCCTTTCTTAACAGTTCTTCTACGCCATCTCAAGCAGTAAGTCCTCCAATGTCATTGTCCTGCTATTAGCACAAATAATGGTAAGTTTAATAAACTGGCTTTATGTTTACAGCTATAAAATACTAGAAATGTGTGTAATAATTTCTTCAAACCTGCCCCTCACTACATTTCAAGTAACTTGTGGATTAATTCGTTTGATTTACAGGGCATGTACTTTGTCTCCTCTGTACTGCTGATCCGAATGAGTATGCCACTAGAATACCGCACCATAATCACAGAAGTCCTTGGAGAACTACAATTTAATTTCTATCACCGTTGGTTTGATGTCATCTTCCTGGTCAGCGCCCTTTCCAGCATATTATTCCTCTATTTGGCTCACAAACAGGCACCAGAGAAGCATATGGCACCTTGAACTCAAACTTATTACAGACTGTTAGAAGCCAGTGGCGTCAGAATTTGAATCTGAGGAAGAGCAATGGAGAGGACCAGGGCCTAATATTTTTCAACAAAATGCTGTGGTTCTACCTCATGTTCTAACTCCAGCATATACCTTTCTCCTCAGATGATACTGTGGTCGTAAGTAGCATCAGCTAGAACATGAGAGGGAGAAGTAACTCGAGGCAGTACTCAGCAGCAAGCATGCAAAGTCACAAGGGCAGGGCAGGGCAGAGAGGGGGGCAATGAGACTACACTGCAACTGGGGCAAGAGTTGTCTATAATAACTGGGCCAAACACTGGATTTTTAAATCAACGTTCATATAGAAAAGATTGTGTCTTTCCCTTAAGCTTGACCATCATTAAACTCAGGATTGTAACACTTTGGCCTAGATTCACTTTATCAAGCATAGCTTATGCCCATGTAAGCTAAAAGTTGAATTAGTACCTTTTCTCCCTAACCTCTTCCCTATTAAAATAACCAAGAATTATGTATTCTTTCTGAGAAAGGGATAGTGAACAACTGAAATAGACTTCCTTTTAAATTAAGAGTGAATACCCTCCATTTAATTTGGTAATGTCTCTTATTTTTTCTTCCATCTTCTCATGCTGTGGTATAAAACAGTAACTGGAAAAAGTCACTTGCTTATCCTGGGACTCAAGCTCTTTTGCAGATGAAGATGCTGGAAAAAGTTTTAAATACTCAAATGCAACCTAACAAAATTCTGGATGTTATTACCTAAAGTCTTTTTACTAAAATCTTATTTTGCATTTTATTGTGTTTTGGTTTTCTAGAAGCAAATGAAGATTATCCAAAACAAGAGCACTATTAAGATTATACCAGCTAATAGGGAAATTAAGCATACTCAAGATATTTTTTAATGGTGTTTATTCTAGCAACCACATTTTTATAAAAGCATAATTTTAATTGGATTATCTGCTCAATATTTTAGAGATTCATGTATCAGCTTTGGTGCTCAAGGAGCCTATAAAAGATATCATCAGAGAAATGTAGTTAAGCTGAAGCTTGGAACAGATCACAAAAAGCTGGCTCATGCCTTTCAGCTGCCTAACTTGACCATAAATAGCTCCACGGCAAGCGACCAGTCACACACGATGGTTTCCAGGGGAATCTTCACTAACACAGTAAGTGGGCAGCAGCTCATTCCTTCTTTGAGACAACAGTTGCTGGATATTTAGTAGGAATCCTGTCAGATGAAGCCATTATTCTGATCACATCTCTGTGTCTTCAGAATTGGAGGAAGAATCTGAGGCTGTACTGTGGGCCTGTGCAAAAGACAACAAAGATTTACCAAGTGGTAGTGTGTGAACATCAGGAGAGGGACAGAAACACCTAGAGTTGGATGACTTAAATGAGGAAGTAGAGCCACTCACTAGAAGACAGGAAGTATGAATTCAATAAATTTCTTAATGCCTATGTGTATCTTTTTTATAATGTACCTCTAACGGAGTTTTCTAAAAGCAACTAGAATATTTTGTTAAGCTTTACAAAATAGAAGTCAGTGGCTATTTTGTGTATTCACTATTTGTTATTTACATCACCAATCAGAATTAGTATATTAGAAAACAAAATGTTTACTTTTAGACTCCTGCCTTTGCATAAATTTCCTTTACAAACTTGGATAAGTTATTTCACTTTTGGACCTCATTCATGTATGAAAAACAGTTGGACCAAAATGTAAAACCAAGATCTACCAAGGAATTTAACTAATTCAACTATACACAGAATGTTTAATCTTGCCTAAGAAAGTTGTAACACCTGCCAAATACAGTGGTGCCTCGGTTTACGAGCTTAATTTGTTTTACAATTTTGGAGACAGTGGCTGTGTTTGTGTGGGGAGGATGGCCATGCTCATGTTTGTCACCCAATGCAGAGCCTGCAAACAGAAGTGTTCATGGACCGAGGTGTTACTATATAAATATTGTCCCTAATCACCATTTTTATGTTCACTCTGCACCAGCTACTGTTCAAAGTATTTTAATAGTCTTAGGTAATATAATTCTGGTAACAATTCTACAAATTATCCCTGTTTTCAAGGTGGAGTAGATCAAATAAATCTGTTTATCCAAAACTGATAAATGACAGAACCATAATTTTTACCTACATGTTTAACTCGGGTTCTTCTGGTGGTCCCATTATAATTTTAATAAACTTATTTCTTGATTTATCAGCCCTACATAATAGCTACCAACTGAATGCTGTGAAAATAAATTGTCTATATTCTGCCTCCTCTAAAATAACTTGATTATCCTTACATTATTATTTTCCAGTATTTTAGAAAATCTGTGTAAGTATGGATGTAAAGTATGTTCATTAAGGCCTGCACTATACTCCGGGCTAAGACAGATCAGAAAAAAGAAATGTATCACCACTCACTCGTTCTTTGACCACATGTGAGTCTTGCTCTGACTCTACCAATGTTTCTTCTTTGGAATCAGGGCAGACATCCAGTGGATCAGCCATGGAGGAAACAATTGGGATTTTCTTAGCTTGGAAGTAATCATAGGCCTTCTTTCCGCAGACCAAGAGTGTGATGTTCTTACTATTCTGGATTTTGTCCACTACCTTCTCATAGGGTTCATCTAGCACATTCACCCCATCCACTTCAACGATAACATCCTCATTCTCCAGCCCAGCTGCATCAGCAGGGCCACCCTTCTGTACCTGTGAACATGAAGTTCCAAGTTATCAATTGCAACATGAGAAAGAGCATGTTAGATTAGCTTCCCTTTAGAGGGGGTGATTGAAAAAAATTTTTTTTTAAGCACCGGAGATTGAACTCACGACCTCACACTTGCCAGGCAAGTGCTTAAGCCACTGAGTTAAATCCCTGGCCCTTGTCTTTTTGAGACGGGGTCTCACTATGCCATTCAGGCTGGCCTTGAGCTCACTTTGTAGCCCAGGATGGTCTCGAACTCACAACAGTCTTCCTGTCTCAGCTTCCCAAGTGCTGGAATTACAAGTGTGTGCCACCATATTTCTCCTTGAGACATAAAGGAAAGATTCTTCAATGCTTTTTCTACTATGAAAGCTACAACTTCATACTCAAATGAGTAGTGGTATAAACTGGTTAAATATCATATTGTCATAGTGTATGTATTACGGGCTGGTTAGATTTCATAGATCTCCCTTCCTCACATAATTCTAAAGCTACAGGGATGGTCTGTTCACTGCCATTCCCTACAGGGAAGGGGATTATGCCACCTAAAGGCAAACAAGGATCTCTCCTAGTCAGGGTTGGCAGTGTATCAACCTGAGTCATGTCAACTTGCTGTGTTTATTTTATTTGGAATTATCTAGAGATCTGAATGGAATCAATGGGAAGCCAAAGATGAAATTATAATGGGACAGGGTCTATATCTGAATCCAAAATAGGCCTTCCAATAACCTTTCTCCTAAGACATCTGCGGGCAGGAAAAACTGAGGTTATCCTAGCTATGACTGTTCACTGGACTGCTGGAACCATAGTACCATACCTCTTTGACGAATGAGCCTGGGAGACCCCGGATCGCATTTAAGTGAAAGCCATAGCCATTTTCACCTTTGACCAGCCTGCAGAGTTTAGGTTTATAATCTTCCTCTGTAGTGTCTAGTCTTGAGACCTCTAGAGGAGCGGGAGCTGGGACCTCCTTGACAGAATCATTAGGCAGTTCTTGATTTTGATAGTAGAGAAATGGAGAAAATTGAGCCTTTTGAAAGTAAAAAAAAAAAAAAATTCATGGCCAGTTCCACTTTAATATATGCTGGTTTCATTTACAAGGAGTAATATGGAGTCCACTCTCTGAATCTATCTGCTTGTAGGCTGTAAAACTGCTCTAGTACCCTACCCAGAAAAGGTATAAATGGTTGATTATGGAATAACATTACATAAATATGTACACAGATGCATATATGTACATGAAATAAAAGCAGTATAGAATTCTGTCCAGTGACCCAAAAGCGTATGTAACAAAATTGCTAGTTTCTTCTGGCTTCAAGTAGTGAGCAAGACACTGCACAACCCTTACACAGTCCTCTCTTGAAAGAGAGCACACATTCCAACTGAGTCACCTACTACCTCATACAAAGTACATAAGTTTTTCTTCTTCCCTTCATACAATGGTCTTCAGCACTCCTTAAGATAAAGTAAAATAAAACACCATCACTTTGATTTTGAAGACTCAAAAACAACAGAAAACGCCAACCTATACACCCAATAATAATTAGGAGAAAGCGTTCACATATTGTAACAAATGTTAATTCCAGCCATTTGCTACTTGACACCCTCCTGTCTATCCAGTGCTGGGTTCCTCTCCATTCTATTTGCTGTTCATTGTTGTAACCATTAGCTGGCAGCTGTAATGCCAGACTCCCTACCATCTTTAAATGCTTCCAGGCTATCTCAGCTACCTCCATTCATGTTGGTCTTAAATACAGGAGAAGCACAGAAACATGCCTTTACTTTTTTTGACTTGGGGCCTGTGCACTGGGTTATGTCCCCAGGTCTTTTTTTTTTTTTTT
>RJWT010036261.1:0-13299 GCA_004365215.1 Cuniculus paca | reverse complement strand
TGTTTTATTTTCCTATATTTCCAATTTTTAATTTTTGCTTTTGTTGTCTGTTTTTTATGGTTATTCCTCTCAGAAAATCATTGTCCGAACCAATTTCAAGAACATTTCTCCTGTTTTCTTCTAGTAATTTTATAGTTTTCCTCCATAATTTTTATAGTTTTCATCCTATATTTACATGTTTATCTATTTTAATTTTAATTAGTGTATGATTATAAAATAAGTTTCTAACTTTGTTTTACATGTGGTTTTCCAGTTTCCCCAACACTGTTAAAGACAGTGTCCTTTCTCCAGTTGCATGGTTTGATACTTTTGATGAAAATTAAGTGGTCATAAATGTATGGATGTATTTTGGGGCTCAGTGTTCTGTTCCATTTATCTATATGTCTTTTTTCATGGCAATACTGTGCAATTTTTAAAATTGTGGAGCTTTGCGGTATATTTTGAAGTAAGACCGTGTGATCTTTTCAGCTGTGTTATTTTTGTTCCAGACTGCTTTGGCTACTTGAAGACTTGTGTGAAGGATTTCTGTGAAGAATTACATTGGAATTTTGGTGAAGATTGCACTGAAATGTGTAGATTGCTTTGAGTAGTATGTATAAGGAGAAGCATTTTTTTAAAACCTAATCACTCATTGGTGTAAAGACATAGACAATCAATGAATTTTATCAGGTCTTATGGGAAAAATACTACATTGTACATCTCCCATACCAACATAGAATCCTTTAGAGATTTTTTTTCTCAAAGTGTGAACCATTGATCACTCTTGTAAACAAGTGAATAAATAACTAAATACCATGTCTGGAGGAAGAGGAAATTGTTAAAAATGGTTTTCTCCTTAAGGCTGCTATAAAATCAGAACACCTAATGATGGTGTCTTGGAATTAATATTTTTAACAAATTTCCCAGGTAATTCTGAAGGACATTAAATTTGGGAAGTATTACTTCTAGAGAAATGAAAGACGGGAAAGTAGAGCGATGAAAGGTCTTTCCAGCAAGAATTCTTAACATATCTACTATCTCAAGGAAATTCTAGATGAGGTAGTAGGGAATGGAAAGTAAATGCAGATTTAAGGCCTGGAAGTCCCTAGGAATCAATGTGCATTTTCATGGATTGTGGATACAAGGGCAGCACAGGTGTATCCCAAAGGACCATTGTTCAAATACCAGTCACAAATTTTGGAGACCAAAACACTCAGACTCAAGCCATTGTTTTGACATTGATGTTATCAGAGTGGACAGATAGGTTTATTTTACTTACTATTTTGGAAATACAAAATAAATTCAAATAAAAATAAATTTAGATCCACAAATTTTAGTTCTCAAGACTATATTAGTTAGGGTTTTATTTAATTATAGTTGGAAAACTACTTCTGGAAATATGTCTAGGAAAGCTATATTTTTCGCAATTTGGAAAAAAGATCTTATAGAGTAGGTCTGAGATGAAGAAACATTTTAAGTTTTATAGAACAGAAAATGGAAAGAGAAATTTCCCTGTAACTCTATTATTAGATTTCATATGAAATGAGTGTGAAAGTGCAATTCGTCATCTCTAATAAAACCATTCAGAGATAGCACGAGTTTTGCTTCGTAAGTCTTGAGGATGGAGCAGCTTTCTCCACTTAATCCATCAGTGTTTCAGTTTTGACGAGTGACACTCAGCTTTCTGGGTTATTCCAAATTGTAGAATCTCAGAGTTTGAAATACTTAAGTCATTCATGCTAGTCACCTGTGCATAGCACAAGCATGCATAAAAGTGGCCCATTCTTGCAAATGAGACAGTATTCTCTCCCATGGTAGTTTATATTGTTAGGAAGAAAGTCTAAATTTTTTTCCTTATATATTTTATCCATTGAACATTGAGCTACTGAGGGCTGCCTCTACATGATACCTCTTTAAATATTTAAAGAGACTAATCAATCTACCTTCTTTATTCAGGCCTAGCATCAATTTCTTTGCCAGTTAGGTCATAGAGAACAGAGGAACAGAGGAGCATTTATCTTCCTTATTATAGATGCTGTATGTCTATTAATAAAACCCAAGACTTTATTAACTTTTTTTCTGTGATGATCACATGTTGACTTTTATGAAGGTTCCAGGTGAATAAATCTTATGCCTGTATGCCTAGTCCATAAATGGTTCTACAATGTTACTGTCTCCTTGTATTTATTATTTTACAGCTTGGTTTTTGAATTGGTTGAATTTCATTTGTTTTTCCATTTCATGCTCTGGCTTCACAACTTTTTGTTTGTTTGTTTGTTTGTTTTTCTTTTTCTTTTTCTTTTTTTTATGGATACTGGGAATCGAACTCATGACCTTGCATTTGCTAGGCTGGTGCTTATGCCACTGAGCTATATCCCTGGTCCTAGCTTTTTGTTTCTTATATCTGTTGTGTATTTGCTTTCTTTCTCAACATCATGCAATCCTCAAATGTGATTAACACGAGTTAAATATTTTTAACTATGCCATTGGACAGGCAACATTCTATGCTCCATTTATTAGAGACTACGTGTGAGGCTGGCAATCTTCCACTAATCAGTACTAGATGGTCATTTTCTAGTCACAGATCCTTCTGAATGTCTCAGTATTGGGTTCACATTTCTCTAACTAGACCACAAAGATTTCATGGTACACTTTATCAAATCTTTTCTACCATCTGAATAAGTTATGTCTATAAGATTTCCCCAAGTCAGACTTTTATCTATAAAAATCTGACCTGTTTGACATGAGAAGGATCTCTTACCAACTCGAGAAGAGGAATTGGTTTGAGTGGTCAGGAGTGGATTGTGAAGGACCATACAATCATGCTGAGGGTTACAATTTTGTTTTGTAAACAGTGGAGGAAGTCTGTTGCAGTTGAGCAGAGAAACAACGCAATTGCATGTAAATGATGTATAATGCTGATTGACTGCATAGATGTTGAGAGAAGCTGAGGTCCAGAGTTCCTGAGAAACAGAGGAAAGGAAGTACTGGCTGTGTGTGCCAGCTATGCACACCACATTAAGGGGGAATTCTGAAGTGAAGGCCATCTGTTTTTGACTAGAGCACATTTTCTTGACAGAAGTGATGATGTAAAGAAATTGTCAAAATGCCTTTAAAAAAAGTAGGTATATGACTTCCTCATACTGAGCCAAAATCTCTTACCTTGAAATTGTCTCCTCTTCGTCCTGGCTCTCTCTTTAACTTTCTAAATGTATTACCTATTCTTTTTGTACAACAGCTTCTTAAATGTTTTAAGACAGCACCAGTTTTTCTTTTATTCAGACCAAATATTTACAATTTGTATACTATGAATGTTATTGACTTAGCATTGTGTAAAATTTGGGAGTAACTTCCTTATGCATTAACATTTTACTAGAAAAAAATGTAAATCCAATTTTTAAACTTAATTTATTTTTTTACCAGTAGGATTTGATATATAAAAAATGTGTTAACTTTAAGTATGTTTTTAAAGATTAATGGAAAAACAGATTTCAAAAAATATGTGAATGATATATCCTTAATTTACCTTGCTTCCAAACCAAGATTTTCATGACAGAAAACTTTTACTACCTAGGCCTTTTCTAGAATAGAAAGGTTAGATTAACTGAAAAAAAATTTTTTTAAAAATTAAAAAAAATACTTTTTGCCTCGAACTTTTTTGTTTCAGTAATTAATGTTGAAAAGAGTTTCTTCACAGTGTATTAGGAGAAGCCTGGTTAAATCTTCTAAATTCATTAATTTGTTGTAGATTCTACTTACTGTTCTATTTATTTGTGGGGGAAGCAATTAAAAAGCAATCTAATTTTGCATGAATTATTCTTTACCAAAGCCACAAGGAAAATGAAGAGACAGGTTGATTGAGGGGAAGGGAATGAGCGGGAGGAAGATTTTGTGGTACCTTGTTTGAAACAAGGAGCTATTGTGACTGAAGTTGAGATCACAGGAGTGAAGAATTTGCCATTGATGAATTAACTAGCTGAAAAGATGAGGACTTTAGTTTTGACATAACAGTCAAATTAGAAGCCATTGAGATTCTTTTTGTTGTTGTTGTTTTGTTTGTTTGTTTTCTGGTACTGGGGATTGAACTCATGACCTCGTGTTTACCAGGCAAGTGCTTGAGCTGATGAGCTAAAAATACTGAATACTGGATATGGAGGAAGATAGGAGGAAGGAGAGTGGAAAAGAAAGTAAAAAAGATCAAGTTGGATGGATTCTTATGTGTAACAGTTCCCTGCAATGAATGTATTTATTATGTATCATGAACATATACTAATAAAAACACTTGAAAAAAATATAACTGAAGTATGGGATTTTCTTATCTTCACTTTCTGTTTGATTATCCTCTTCCTTTGACTCATTTTCTTCTTTAATTATTCTCCTTCCTTCTCTCATTTCTTTTATTTTGCTTTAATGTTTTTTCCAATTTTATTTAATCTATATATTTTATTTTGCTATTGCAAATCCTTGTAGAAAGAAAAGGTCTTACTAAACAGGAGCAAAAATCTTATTAGCATTATACTACTATACTTCTTTCCCCAAGTCCACATGAAAAAAAATAACAATACCAATAATTTCAAGTATTTACTACCTAATTCACAAAACTAAGCTTGGATTAAAAGCAAATTGATTCCAAAGAAGTGGTGAGCTAGAGCCATTATCTTCTAGACTTTCAAATTTTATTTTAATCAATAGATATTATTCTTCAGGGAACTGTAACTGTCTGGGTTTTCACCATCATTATTAATCTTATGTTAAAGACTTATTTCTTAAAGACGAATTCCTGCTGAAATCAAATTAACTTTAATTCCATGCTCTTCTTCACTCAGTTTTTAATGAGCACTTTTTTTCTGTGATATGCTTTTCCTGAGAGATCTGGATCTTTAATATGTCTTGCTCTTGCAGGGGTGAAATTCTGCTAGCCAGTAATGGGACTTGCCCTGGTACAGCATTTATGGGTGTGGACTGGCACCCAGGCTCTTGCAGGATGACCACCTACATTATGGCTGGGCCTGTTAATGTGGGGCTTCTATCCTTTGTTATCCTTTCCTCAACTCCCCACCTTTCTCACTGATCAAACTTTTTTTTTTTGATCAAAAATAACTGACCCTTCTTAGGAGATATATAAAGCACTTGCAATATTTGGGCCTTATTTAGATTTGATTCAAAAAAATTGAGAATACACACACACACACTTTCACATTTGTGAGATACCAGGTTTAAGGACCTGTTCTTTTAAAAAAAAGTATATTGGTTTTATAAAGAGTTCTTATATTTTATAGATATGTAATGGTATATTTACAGATGAATGATATGATGGCTGTATTTGTTTCAAAATAATTTAAGAAGCATATAGAGAGATAGATGAGATATAGATGAAATGAGATCGACTATGATTTAATTTTGGAGCCAAGGGATGGATCATAGGATGGGGCTTATTATTTTATTCAGTATATTTTTCTACCTTTCTATGTATATATGTGATGTTACATTTTCTACACTAAAAATACATTGTGAAATTTAGTGACAACAAAAGTTAAGGGAAAGATAAACTCTCCTGTTGAAAAGGTTGTTTCCCAGTCTCTGAGGAAATTGAATGTATTCATTTGCCTACATGATATACATTTCCTTTTCCAGTGATTGATTTAGGCAGCAAAGTTCTTGCCTCTGAGGTGGGAGAAACTTTGCTGGGAGCGTCAAGAAAAAGTTTCTTATACTCAAGACAGTAGAATCAGGGAAGAAACCTTCTTACTTCTCTGGATGAGATCACAACTGGTTATGATATCTGTAGCTATTACAGCTATCATGTGACTATTAATGGCCTGGCCTGAGAACAAAGTGAGGGCATGCTGGCCTGCTGGTGGCGGGGAGGAAGGAGAGTGGAAGGAGATTTTTGAGGATGAGGTCCCAAAGTTAAAGAATGCGTGTGTGTAACACATCAGCAACCACAGCAGGCAGCATGGAACAGAGCAGAGCACAAGATCGCAAGAGTAGAAGAGCAAGAGCTGCCTGCATCTTTATTGTGCAATTCTTATACAGGTTGTTATCTCATTTTTACATTCTTATATAGTGCCGTAACCAGGGCATGTGTGTTTACCTGTGCCAAGGCATGATTACATGACTGTATCCCACTGTGCACCTGTGTTAGACAAGGAAGTGGGGTCATATCCTCAGGTATCTTTAGACACCCCTGAGCTTTGAAGCAATCTGAGTGGTTCCCCACAGGGCAGCAAGAGGGATGGCAGAACAGAAGATGAAAATTGCTTGGATCCTTGAGGTTATTGTGTACTTAGAACCACTGAAGGAAAAATTACTGGATTTTTCTAATGTACAGGCTTATAATTATGAAAATAGCATATGTTGTTACTTAAGTCATATTAAGTGAAAGTTGCATCTTTTAGCTTCTAAGGTAGTCCAAGTGGACTATATGCATACTGTACAACATAGAAATTATATTCATACAGTTTTTACCCTACCTTACATGTACATATACATAAAAGCTAGGAGATACATTCATTAATGTTTTTATAATAGCATCAAACCGGATGCAACCAGTTTACCACCAACAGAATGGATCAACAACATATGGTGCATTCATGTTGTGAAATATGATATGACAGTGAAATAGAAACTGCATCTCTACACTTCAATTTAGTTAAATATGAAAATATATGTTGAATGATAGATATGAGTTATAAAAGTTTACATATGATGATGTGATTCTATTAAACAAAACTAAAAATATATTGGTTGGAGACCTATGCAATAGTAAACTATGAAGTAAAGCAATTGAACAGCTGTCGTATTTAATTAGAGCATGGATTCCCCTGGAGGGAAGAGGGGCAGAAGCAGGGGACACGCAAAATTTCTCAAGGACTGGAAATGTTCTAGTGCATTGCCTGGAGATACTTTCTGTGTTATTAATTTTAAAAATGTACATCTGTTTAATTTGAACATCTATGTATGTTGGTTATTACTTCAATTAAGTTAAAAGAAACTACTTTATCAATTATGGTGGATTAACTAATGGTCAACTTGTAACACCCAGCTGAACTGAGTCAGCGTGGTGCGGGGTGTGGAAGGCCCACCTGAGGATTGTTGCCAACAGCATAAAAGGAGGACTGGAAAGGAAGATGATGTGCTGTTGATTCACCTGGAGAAGCTTGTCACACTGGTTTGCCTGATGTGAAATCAGCTGTTGTCATCGTCAGAGGAGCTTGGGTCCTCACTGTTACTGAGGATGGCTGGGGTTCTCTTGGGGGGAGCTCTGGCCCTTACTTTGAGCATTGTTTCCTGGTTCCAGCACAGATTCCTGTCTGCTGGTGCAGATCCTTTATTCCTGCTGATGTAGACTTTTTTGCTTCCACCACTTGCCTTGGGGCCTTTCCAGTGCAGATCCTTACACAGACTTGCATGAGACATTGCCATGGGCTCTAAGTCTTCAGTTGGACTCATGTAGGACATTGCCATGGAATCCAGGCCCTCTCTAGATTCTTTGAGTCTCTAGTGTGTGAACAGAACTCTGGCATTCTTTTGCATTTGTTTGGGCAAGTTTTTTTTTTTTAAAGAGAATAAAACAAAACAGAACAGAACAAAGCAGATCAGAACAGAACAATGCAAGCAATACAGGACTTCAAAACAAGACAACAGGAAATCAACAGTGGCTACCATAGTGTCTCTTGTTTTTTTTGAAATAGTTGTTCATACCTTCACACACAATAAACTCAAACAGAACAAAATAGTATAAAACCAATCAAAAAAATGAAAGCATTACAGGCCTTCAAAACTAGACAATAGGAAATCAACAATGGCTACCATAAAATCTTTGTTTTCTTCAAAATAGCTGTCCATACCTTTTCACAAATTGCAATCAAATAATAGAAAACAGACTAAAAACAATCAAATCAAAGAATAAAAACATTATTGGACTGCATAACATGATGATAAGAAATCAGCAATGGCTACCATAATGTCTCATTTTCTTCAAAGTAGCTGTTCATACCATCACACATAATAAAATCAGTTCTTGTAAACTCATTAGAAGTAGTTCTAGGCATGTATAAGCCTCTACATGTACATCTATCCTTTCTGTGTTAGATGGAATAACAAAACAAAACACAAGAAAAACAAGAAACAAAGGAAACAAATAACAATAACAATAACAGAGAGCCCATAACAGTAACAATATAGGATTTCAAAACAAGGTGGTAGGAACATAACAAAAGTTGTTATTTTGTGTAGTTATCTTCAAAAGAGTTACTCAGATTATTAGATACAGACATGCAAAATGGATCTAATTCTATGAATGTTAATTGTGTTGTTCCAAAAACTAATAGAATTAGTAGTACAATCATCTTAGCATCTTAAATGTATATATACAAATTTATATCTTTTTTCTTTTCCCTTCCTTTTCTCCTCTTTTCCATATCTGAGTTAATTTTTCCCCTTTGAGCAGTTTCTTACCCTTTCACAATATTTATTGAAGATTTTGTATCTTATTTACTCTTTCAGTTTCTTACACTAGGGAGACAATACAGTGTTTACACATGTTGGCTTGATTTATTTTACTTATGAGCATGGTCTCAAGTCGCATCCATTTACCTATAAAAGCCTCAATGTGATCCTTCTTTGTAGCTGAGTAGTACTCCATCATATAAAAATACCACATCTTTTTTATCCGTTCTTCAGTTGATGTGTATTTGGGTTGTTCTCAAGATTTGGCTATTACAAATTGTACTGCTATAAGCATGGGTGCCCATATATCACTGTGGTATGATGATTTCAATTCTTCTGGGAATATACCAAGAAGTGAAATAGCTGGATCAAATGGGACTTCCAATCCCAGTTTTTTGAGGAACTTCCAGACTGATTTCCATAGTAGTTGCACCAGTCTGCACTCCCACCAACAGTGGAAAAGGGTTCCTTTTCCCTCACAGCCTCTCCGGCATTTGTTATTGGTGGTTTTCTTGATCCTGGCCATTCTTTCTGGAGTGAGATGGAATCTTAGTGTCGTTTTAATTTGCATTTCTTTTATCACTAGTGATGCTGAACATTTTTTCATGTATTTATTTGCCATTTGTATTTCTTCATCTGAGAAGTGTGTATTCATCTCAGATGCCCATTTATGGATTGGTCTTTGAATTTTGGAGGCCTGATTTTTTAAAGTTCTTTTTATGTTCTAGATAGAAGTCCTTTGTCTGAGGGACAGTTGACTAAGATTTTTCTCCCAGTTTGTGGGTTTTCTTTTCACTCTGTTGGAGATTTCTTTTGACATGCAAAAACTTTTTAATAAGACGAGATCCCAGTTGTTGATTCTGCGAAGTATTTCCCATGCAGTTTGATTTTTTTCATGAACCCTCTCCCTACCCCTATGTCTTCAAGATTTCTACCTACTGTTTGGGTGACTATTATAAAATACTCCTATAAATTATGTGTCCTGTATTTAATCTATTGCCTTGCAAACCTTGACTACAACACCAATATAGGCTGTATTGTATAGTAGAAAAAAAACCTCAACATGACTTTTAAAAAATTAAAATCAAGACTAACACTTAAATTATTCTTGCTTCAAGAATGTCAACACTAATGCCTCAGTTTTTGTTTCTATAAATAGAGGAGTTGAAATGAGTCCCTTCTTGCTTTGGATTTCTATTTTTTCCATCAGATATCTCTTTACTGTACCTTTTCTTCTCATTTTTAAGCTTACAAACTTTTGTCCATGAGTATAATAAACTGTGAAATTTGTGAATTTGAACTAGGTACCCCAGAAATTACTGTAATAGAGGTAGCTGTGAAAATAGCACGGCTGCTAGAAATCCTGAAATACATCTCTGGGTAGGATCTCAGAAGAAACTCAGTTTGATTCAGTTGAGCACTTCGATTTTCAGTTGTTCTCTCCATCTCTCATTCTGAACTTAGTATTGATGGCCCATCAAAAAACCTTGTTTGTGCTTCTTTGTGGAATGATACTATGTTCTCAAGCTTGTAGCTTATGTTGTAGAGAATTTCTATAAGACGCTGTCACTCTCTAGGAGAGTCTTGGGTATTTAGAACACGTGTTTAAGAAGAAAGCAAAAGATGCTGGACATTTTCTTTGATGCTGCTGATTTTTCTCTTCTTGTTGGTAAAAATAGTGGGTCTGGTATTGGAGAATGTCAGAAGCAATTGGAGGTCATAAATTTTATTTTCTGAATTTTTCTTCTTTGTCTCATATACCTACATTAGAAATTTTTTTTGTACTGATACATGTTTTAGGATACTTTCTTCTTGAGTAAAGATGACAACTGAAAGAGTTTTCTCAGGAAAAGTAAAAACTGTGAATCTCACCCACTCCTTTGGAATGTGTCACTAAACATTTGACTAGAGCCCTAAATTAATGAAACAGGGCCTCTAGTTTTTTCATTTTCATTTTATATTTTCTTTTTAAATAACATAGAAGATTATATATATTTATGGAGCATAGTGTGCTATTTCAGAACCTGCTTACATGCTTATTGATCCAATCAGGATGTGCCTTTTCTATCCAATCAGGATGTGCCTTTTCTATCCAATCAGGATCTGCCTTTCAATCTCAATAGTTGTTCATGGTCTTCCAGCTCCTCCCTTCTAGCTCTTCATAAAAATATACTATAATTGCTTATCATGAACTATAGTAAGCCTACTGTGTTGAAGAACACTAGACTTTATTTCCCCTGCTTAACTGTATTTCAGCACCTGTTTTCCAATCCATCTCTATCTCTTTAGTTCCAGTTTATTATTATTCAACTTTCAGGTGAACTTTGGTTGCTTCCGCATATGAGCAAGAACATGAGGTATTTGTCTTATTTTGCCTGACATAGTGTCCTTCGGTTCTACCCATTTTTGCTGCAAAGGACAGGTTTTAATTCTTTTTTATGGCTGAATAAAAGTTTATTGTGTACGCACACCACATTTTGTTCATCCATTTATCTATTGATGGACACCTAGGTTGATTCCAAATTTCAGTTATTGTGGAAAGCGCTGCAGTAATCATGGATGTACAGATATCTGTTTGGTAAACTGATTTTATTTCCTTTGAATATATACTCAGAAGCAGGATAGCTGGAAAATATGGTAGATATATTTTAATTTTTTGAGGAACCTCAACACTGTTCTCAAAAAATAGCTTCACTAATTTACATTTGCACCAATAGTATATATACACTCTTTGCTCTGTATCCTCATCAGTATTTGCTATTTTTTTGGTTAATAGCCATTCTGACTGGTCTGAGAAGATAGCTCATTGTGATTTTGATTTGCATTTTCCAGATGGTTAATAATGTTAAGCATTTCTTTTACATATACTTGTTGGTCTCTGCCTTGCTTCCTTTGAAAAAATATCTACCCAGCTCAACTGCCTACTTTTATTTTATTTATTTATTTATTTATTTATTTATTTATTTATTTATTTTTGTGTCACCAGGGATTGAACTCATGACTTTGTGCTTGCCAGGCAGCTGCTCAGGCCGCTGAGCTAGATCCCCGGCCCAACTGCCTACTTTTAAATAGGACCATTTGTTTTTGGTTGAGTGTTTGGAGTTCTTTATATAATCTGGATATTAATTCTTTGTCAAGTTGATCACTTGCAAATATTTTCTTTCATTCTCTAGGTTGTCTCTTCCCTCTCTGGATTTTCTTGCTCGACAGTTTCCTTAGTTTGATAAATTACATTGATCTAGTTTTATTTTTATTGCTTGTGTTTTCCAGATTTATTTTCTGTACCAATGCCCCTATGTTTTCTTTTAGTAGTTTAATAATTTCTGGTCTTATGTTTAGGTAATTGATCCATTTTGGGTTGATTTTTTTTATATAGTGAAAAGAGTTCAGTTTCATGTTTCTTCATACATATATCTAGTTTGGTGAAAGACTGTTTTTTCAAACCACAGTCTCATTTTCTTACTTACTGATCAATTATGATTTTTAAGTTATCTGTATGTTAGTATTGGTAGTTCAGTATTTCCTAAACATTTCACATTTTGCTATATCTTAGGATATGTTGGCATTAAATTGCCAAAGGTTTTTATTGTATTTTGTTAAAGGAAAATTTTATCTGATATTACCCCTTTTCATTACTGATACATTTAATTTGTGCATGCTCCATTCTCTCCATTCCTCTTTCCTCTCTCTTGATCTGAATTCATTGGTAACTATCCCCTCTCCCATTTTTTTCTTCTGGGAAAGGATAAGATTTCTGTATATATTTCATATTTTACAATGTTACTACACAATATGCCAGTGTACTTAATTGGCATTTTAAGTATAAAAACTCACTTCTTTTTTTCACTTTTGGAAAATTCTCAAAATTTTTTTTTGTGTTGCCGTTACCTAATTTTACTCTTTATTTTTGAATATTTTTTAGATGTTCGTGAGCCTGATTTTAAAAAAATTATCTTATTCTTTATGTTTCTTACTTTTTAGGGGGAGGGGTGCTAGGAATTGAACTCAGGGCTTTGAGCATGAAAAGCACATGCTGTACCACTAAGTAATACTTCAAACCCATGTTCCTTAATTTTAAAAATTGCACTGAATGAGTTTCCTTTCGTACATTCTTGAAAATGGTCTTAGGTGTCTCTTTAAAATTTCAAATTCTTTTTAAAATTCCTTTATTGTAATTTTTAACTCTTTGTTGAGCTTTTTAATATCAATACATTATTTCATAACATTGTTTCTTTTCATGTAAAGTATTTCTATGTTTTTGAAAACTTTAAACACACATGCTTTAGAATACTTTCTATTGCTTTATTTTCTTTTGTTTGAGTTACGTTGGTTTATGCATGTATGTATGTATGTATGTATTTATGGGTGAAGACCTTCATAGATTTTGTAATTTTGTCTGTGAGCTCATTGTCCTGGGGAATTATCCTCTCTTGGAGCTCTTCTGTATACCATGGGTCGAGGAGGTTGCCTTTTGCAGATTTACTATGGTTCTGTCCATCCAATCTATAGATCTTACTGTTCCTGCATGAATCCTTGTTTGAGTCTGGGCTCTGGCCTTTTTGAACTCAGTGTAATGAGAACTCTCCAATCACATGACACAGATCCAAGATTTTGTGCTCATAGGAAACTGTTTTCTTATCTTAGAATTAATTTTATTGGTACATTTTAGATACTTTTAATGATCATATTCATCATAGTGAATCATAGTACCAGCACATGATATATCTTGATTCTTCTTTTCTTCCTGTTCCCTTCCCCTTCATTCAACCCCTCTTCCCTTCTTCATTTACAAAAGCTTTAGGAAACTATTTTCAACCAACTTGGGCAAGGGATGATTTGCTTTCCAGTTCCTATTCTTTTTTTTTTTTT
>RJWT010036260.1:0-13298 GCA_004365215.1 Cuniculus paca | reverse complement strand
AGAGCTGGAGCTAGGAAGTCGCCTAAGAGCTAGAAGCTGCAGTCTCGGACTGAATCTGCTGGTGCCTGGGTCTTGGCCTGGCCACCCCACAGCGGGCGTGGCGCTCCCAGTTGTCAGGAGGAAGCCCAGTTCCTGTTTACCTTTTGCCTGTGTTTCCACTAGGTTGTTGATCTCAGCAAATCATGAACATTCTTTATATAGGATGGATCTGAATCCTTATGATCTATAACTTCTCCCTGGTTGAGGTTTTTTTCACTCCCTTTTAATGGTGCTTTGAAAAGCAAAAATTGGTCCAGCATGTTGGTGCTTGTAATCCCAGGCTCAGGAGGCTGAGGCAGGAGGATTGCTGCTAGTTCGAGGCCAGCCTGGACTATGTAGTGAAAGCCTGTCTCAAAAAAATAAATAAAAATTTTAAAAATTGCTGAAGGGTGGAGGGGAGCAGTTTAAAAACTGTGTGTTCCTTTCTACCTTTTTAATATGCATTGTGTATCTATTACCAAAAGAAAAACACAAGTGCACTTGAAACTACACAGAGCTTGGTCACTCCACCAATTAAATCTTTTTGCAGTTCCCGTGTCCTGAAGTGTCACCGATTCTGACTCTTATGTGCACCCCATGACACTCATGAAGTAGGCTCTCAGTGGACACTGTGAAGGGAAGGAAGCAGCATGGAGTGGGAAAGGAGGAGGGCAGCCTGGGAGGGTGGTCTTTCTGCCTCAGCCTCCCATGTAGCTGGGACTAGAGGTGCACACCATGTTGCCTAGCTGCCACAACCCTGCTCTCCCTTCTGAGTATCTACCAGAAGTGGGATTGCTGGATCACATGGTATTTCTATTTTTAAACTGTTTCAGGAGTCACTATACTGATCCCTGGAGTGGCCACCACATTTTACATCCCCAGAGGCAGTGCACAAACTTTCCAGTTGCCTCACATTCTTGCCAACATTTGCTACTTTCTGGTTGTTGTATCCTAATGACGGTGAGGTAGCACTTCTCTCTCTTCTCCCCGATCTTTTTGAGATGGGGTTTCCCTATGTTGCTCAGGCTGGCCTAGAACTCACAGTGATCCTCCTGCCTCTGCCTCATTCAGTACTGGGATAACAGATGTATGCCACCCACCATGTTTGGCTGCCCTGATGTCATCGGAAGCAAGTGCAAGAAAAAGCTCAAAGTATTTCCTCAATTCTAACCGTACAGACACCAGAAGTAATTTTTTTTTTTTTTTTTTTTTTTTTTTTGCGGCACCAGGGATTGAACTCATGACCTTGTGCTTGCCAGGCAGGCGCTTAGGCCACTGAGCTAAATCCCTAGCCTTCCAGAAGCAATCTTGAGTTAAGGGCTACAGTCTTCATTTCCTAACTTTTGGGATTCACCAACTCAGGTGTGGCTTTGTAAGAAGCTGCAGGGCGGAATCCTCATCCCCTAGCTTCTTCACCAATGCTGAAAGCTCTGGGCTGTCCATGTGCTTTCTCTCAGCTCCTCCCTGAGTAAATGGGTGCAGAACTGGGTGACATGCTCTGACCCGGGCCGGCTGGCTGCTGCCTCCCTCTAGCTTCCCTCTCCCCACCCGTGCTCCTGACCTTCACCCAAGTCCACCGGGTTGTTGCCCAGCCCTGTGCCCCTATGCACCGAGTTTCTGCCTCAACTGCCCTTTCCGCCCCTGCCTGCTGACTCCACCTGCCTTCAGCCTCCACATAAACACGCCTTCCTCTGGGAAGCTTTCCTGGACCTGGCCCCCACACTAACTTCACCTACACTTCAGTTCATCCGTGTGGAGCACGCAGTTAACTCGTGGCAATTCCAGTATCTCTGATTGGCTGGAGCGGGGGAGAGAGTAAAATTTTGTTTTTGTTTTCTTGTCAGACACAGTCTTGCCTTGTAGCCTGGGCTGGCCTGGGACCCATGATGCTCTGATCTCAGCTTCCTAAGATCTGGGATTGCAGGCCTGTGTGAAAGAAGCCCCCGCCCCGCAGCGCTCCTCTGCATGGGTGAGCAGGGAGCTCCGGCAGCACCTCGGTTCCTGGTGGTTTTAGTTTGGATGCCCGGGCCTGGGTGGGAGAGTCTGGAGGTGAAAGGTGTATGTTGCATGGAGTAGGAAATGACCCAGACAAGTAGCAAGGCAGTGGGGCCCGGAAGGAGAAGGAGCTGCAGCAGCTGCAAGCAGAGGATAATCACTTTGTGACTGGTACCAAAGCTGCAGAAACGCGTGCAAGTCCCAACTCGGGGTGCTCTGGCCAAGTTAGCCGACCTCAGGTCACGCGGTATGGTCACTCTGACACGGACAGCAGTAACGGATGCAGTGTGCGCACCGGGAAGATGCTCAGCAGCAGGTTGTCAGCCAGCCGGCTGGACTTCGTCCCGGGCGGCCTGCATCGATGGATTCCGTCCAGGGAGGGCGGGTCAGCATCTCTGGTCCAGATGAGCTTGGCCCCGTGTGGCACCCGGGAAAGTTCCAGCCCTTCAGTTGCAAATCCCGTTAGGGTGCTCCACCCCGTCCCTGGAGGCCTCAGAGGGCTCGCCTCGCTTCCCTGTCCCGCTTCCCCGAGCCTTTGCACCACCCGGTAGTTCCACCCCCATTCGGTCGGCGCTTAGCTGGCCGGGGTCTACGCCCTCCGATCGCTACCTCTTCAAGGTCAAGACGCGGCCGTTGCCCGCCCCCATGCAGAGCCCAGCCCCCTGCGCCCCGGTTGGGATGCCGGAAGGTTCGCAGACTGACTGCTCCGCGGCTGGGTCACAGTTGACGCCGGAGGCCGGCTCCTTCCTGAAGCCCCGGCTTAGCATCGCCCGGGAGGCTCTTGCCCACCCGCACAGCGCGGCCCTGGGGACGCGACCTCGGCTTTCGCACTCTGCAGCTGCTCCCTGTGATCCAGCCACCCATATCAGTAATCTGTGCAGCCAAGCCATCCTGCGAACTCCGCCCGCCGCCCCGGGCATTTCCCGGCTCGGTCGCAGACGCTGGCGCAGCCGGTGGGAACCCGCCGCCTTGGGGCGGAGTACCAGACCCGGCCAGCCCTCCCAGGCCCTCAGGTCCGCCCCTCAAGCCAGACAGGATCCAGTCGCCCCTAGCAACAGCCGCCAGGCTGCGGCTAGGGCTGCGGTGATTGGCGGAGCCCCGGGAGCGGCGGTGCCGTCACTTCCGGCAGCCGGAGGCGGCGGAGGAAGCTGAGAGACGGCCATCTTGGGTCCGTGAGGCTCTGAGGTGCCGGGCAGCGGCGGCAGCGGCGGCGCTGGGCAGGGCGGAGGCGAGGCGGAGAGCGGGCCGGAGAAGGGAAAGCAGCCGGGGGCAGGCACCTCCTCCGCGGCACCCTCCATGGTCGGCGCCCGCAGTCCGCGGCCGCCTGTCTCGCGCCCCACCTCCTCCTCCACGTCCCGCGCCTCCAGCTCTCCGGCGGCGGCCGGCGGCGCCGTGTGGAGGCCGCGGGGCTGAGGTGTGTGCGCCGCGGGCTGCGGCGGCGGCCGAGGGAGGGCTCGGCCCGCGGGGCGTCCCGAGGCGCGGGGACGCCGGCCGCCCCGCCCCGCCCCGCCGGCCTCCCGGCCGCGGCCGCCGGGGCAGCGGGAGAATGAGCCCCGGGGCCCGCGGGGGCGCGGCCCGGGCCAGGCCGGGGATCTAGAGCGAGGCCCGCGGCCCGCCGGGCGCCCAGGCCCGGGCGCTTCCCATTTCGCCCTCGCGACGTGCAGAGTCGAAGCGTACTAAGATGTCCACGAGGACCCCCTTGCCCACGGTGAATGAACGAGACACCGAAAACGTGAGTGGCCTGGCTGCGGGTGGCCTCGCGTCCTGCAGGGGACACCCCCGTCGCCCCGTCCTCGGGCCGGGCGCCGGGCTCCGGGCTCCGGGCTCGCGGCTTCGCGCCCCAGCGTGCCCTGGAACTGAGTTGAGGCGACAGTCGCTGCAGCCGCGCGCCGCCGCGGGCTCTCGGTGGCTGTCTGCGCGGCCGCGGGGGTCAGCTGTGTCCGCGCCGAGCCCGGGGGACCCCGCGGGGCCCGCTCCCGGCCTGGCCAGGTTGGCCCCGGGGCCCTCAGCCTGCGAGGGTTTGAGAGGAGTCCTTGGTGTTTTTCGTGTGGATCTTTAAAAACTGCCAGGAACAGCCTTGTTAGGGAGTGACAGCTTGTAGCAGAGGTGCCATCGAGGAGCCACTCCACTCTGGCCTCGTGGCCAGCTCCTCTCAGCGCTGGATTGAAAAGTGCTCCAGTCTAGTTAGCCGTGTTCTGTGAAACATCTAGCAAATAAGTTGTAAAGAAACTTCACTGGCCTCTCATTATAAGTGTTGTGAGGTAATTGCTGGCAGGAAAATGCCATCTCTTAGAGAAAGCTTCCTTGCTCTATGTGTTTTCCTGCTTTTCATTGTGGCCTAGTGGTATCAAGTGCCTTGGTTTTAATCTTCAAAAGGCCACTTGCTTGCTGGATAGCTATTGGGTAATGTAATCTGTGCAGCCCTTATTCTAAGCATTCACTTAGTACATTGATGTATAGTATTAAATGCTCTTTAACCTGGTAAACAGTACAGTGGTATACGTTTCTCGACTTGAGATGGATAAGAAAATTACATAGAGTGAGTGACAGAATATCTCAGACTGGATAAGTCTGTGGGTTTCTTTCATTCTCTTGAAACAGCCTGGATGTTGCTTTGGATGGTTTTAAACTCACGGGCTCAAGTGAACCTCCCTCATGGTTGGGAGTAGGCCGGTGCCACTAGGCCTTCATGTGACCTTTTTCTAATGGTCCTTTTGAAGAAACCTGGTTCTGATCTGATCCCTGGCCAGTTCTTTTACTACCCTGAAGAATGGAACAAGCAAAAAAGTGATTTGAGTGCCTTTGATCATTAATCTTCACTCAGAGAATCAAAACCTTATATTGAATCAGAGCAGGTGTACTTGGTGAACTGAAGCCACAAACAACCTTAGCAGATTTGAGGGGGTTTTTGGTACTTTTTTGTTTTTGTTTTTGAGACAGGGTCTCAGTATGTAGTTCAGGATGGTCCTGAACTCACTATATAGCCCAGGCTGGCCTTGAACTCACAGCAGTCCTCCTCCTTTGGCCTCCCCAGTTTTTTGGTTTTTTTGAGATATTATCTCACTATAAGGTTGAGACTGGCCTCAAACTATGTAGTCCTGGCTAGCCTTGAACTCAAGGTGATGCTCCTGCCTCAGCCTCTGTGTGCTAGGATTATAAGTGTTTCATGCTGGGCTAGCAGATTTGTCAAAATAAAAGATTTCAGTTGGGTCTTCTTTCAGTGTATGTTCCAGTGAAGGACATTAGGAGAAGAAATGTGTTATTTTCACTGAGGAATACACAGGTTAGGTGGTATTTGTGATTATCGTTAACTGACTTGGTTGACTCTTCAGTTGTTATTTGGTTAATTTGTTGAGTACTTTTGTGATTTTTGTTTTGTATTTTGTTAGAATTACTACCTTTCTTCTTTAAAAGCAACCTAGAAGCCAGGTGTAGTGGCACATGCTTGTAATGCCAGTGCTCTGGGAGGCGGAGGCAGAAGGATTGCAAATTGAAGCCCAATCTGGGCAATTTAGGGAGACATTGTCTCAAAATTTTAAATAAACAGAGAAGCCATAGGATGTAGCTCAGTGCAAGTTCTGAGTTCAATCCCCAGTATTGCCAGAAAGAGCCACCCCCAAACAAAACAAAAGAAAACCCTGGTGTGTGGAGTGTGCTTTTTCTTAACTTTCATATAATGTATTTAAAAGGAAGTTGGTTTGTGGCACATCATTGCGTTCATTCCCCTTGCCCTGTTTCATCTCGAATGCGTGTGCTGGCGTGTGCTGGAAGTGGCTGTGTGTCTGTGCAGTGTGACGCTGTGTTAGCGTTACAGTCCAGGTTCACTTTGGCCTCATCCTTAGTATTTATGATCACTGTGCAACTAATGTTAAACTTCCTGCCAGTCAAGTGTTGAGTGTACGAGAATGGACAGGAGCAGTCTGCTGAGAAGCTCTTTTGTTAGGTTTATCAAGATTTAACATTTGTGCTTTTTAAGTGTACTATCTGATGAGTTTGACAAGTGCATAGTCATGTAACCACCACCACAATCAAGATAGAACATTTCCATTGCCCAGACAGGTCCCTTGCGGGTACCCCAGCAATCATTGATCTATTTTCTGTGCCTGTAGTTTTACCTGTTTTAGTGGAGTTATAGAGAATATAGTCTTTTAGGTCTTATTTTTTTCTCCTGGCTTTTGACATTTGTGTTTTCATGTGTATCTGTAGTTCATTTCTTTTTATTGCTCAGTAATATTTCATTGTTTCCTGGGGGATGGTTTTTTTTTTTTTTTTTAAATCTTTTCAGTTCATTCAGGGTTGATGGCCATTACGGCTACTATGACTCAAATGGCTTAGTTTTTCCATTTTATAAAAACACATTCTGTTTTGCTTATCTTAGGAATCTTATCTAAATTTTAAACAATTTGGTACTCTTGCATTGATAGTGTTGCTTATTAGATCAAAAATTATAAACAGGGATGAGGGTGTAGCTCAGAGGTAGAGTATTTGCCTAGCCACAAGAATCCCTAGGTTCAATCTCCAGTGCTGCTGAAAGTGGGGAAAAGAAGAATAATTTGCATCAAGAATACTGTCTTCATCTTTGCATACTACTTTGTTTTCATTTGTCTGATTTCCAGATGTTAGTGTCTCTATTAGCAGATGGGAACATGAGTTCAGTATTAACGCATTATTTTATAGCTCACAAAAATGATTGCATCTAACTCAGTGCAGGTGCTGAGGCTCAAAGGTGACAGAGCTGTGTGAGACCCTGGGCTGTTGAGTAGCAAAGCCTGTATTAGGCTTAGATCTCTGGCTCAGTCTCCTCTGTCTTTTTGCTGTACGAGGTTGTTTCTCAAGAGCTTGCATGCTGATTACTCAATGAAGGGATGAAGTTGTACCAATACCCAGAGTATAAGTAAAAAAATTTTTTGGCAGTACTGGAAATTGAACCCAGGGGCTTTGTACTGAGCTACATCTTCAGCCCATTTTTAATTTGGGACAGGGTCTTGCTAAGTGGCTAAGTTGTCCAGGCTGGGCTTGGTTGAGATCCTTTTGTATCAGTCTCAAAATTTTGTTTCAAACATCTATTTTGGAAAATTTCGAAGAAATAAGTAGAGAAGATGGTATTTATCAGGGCTCTTCAATTGGAGGTGATTTTGCCCTTCAGTGGACATTGACAGTGTCTAGAGACATTGCTGGTTTTCATAATTGGAGGGGAGATTGTTCCTGACTAGGAATTCTGGTAAATACTTTACAAAACTCAGATTGCACAGTACACCTCCCCACTCAGTCTAAGAACTATCTGTCCTAAAATACTTCTAGGGTTTCGAACCCCTGGTGTATAGTGAGCCCCTTGTACTCAGCAACTCAGTGTTAGGTCTTATTTATCCCCTCTCCCAGGGGCCAAATTTAGTACGCCATATAATTTTATTTGTATAGTTTTTAGAGGAAATAAAACCCCCTTTAAAAATATATATAATCAGTGTTTTTATCATTTTGTGTGTGTGTGTGTGTGTGTGGTGTTGGAGATCAAACCTAGTGTTTCAGATGTGCTGACCACGTGCTTTACCAGTGTGCTAGACCATCAGCTCTGATATTTTCTAAATATCAGATATCCAGTCATTGTTCTGATTTTCCCTGTTGTCTACTTTCTTTTTAATCTCTGTTAAAATTAGAATTCAACTTGAACCTACATGTTATATAGTTGGCTACTATGTAAAATAGGGTGTTTTTAAAGGTAGCAAAAAACTTGGGTATTTTAGTTTATATTCTAAGCTATCCTGTATAGAAGGCTATGGAACAGATCCTTTTCTATATTGCAAAATTAGAAATTTATTTTTTGCCAGGCATGGTGGCACATGCCTATAATCCCAGCACTTGGAAGGCTGTGGCAGGAGGATCACTGTGGCACATTCAAGGCCAGAATGAGCCACATAGTGAGACCCTGTCACAAAAAAACAGAAGAAAAAGAAAGAAAGAAAGAAAGAAAGAAAGAAAGAAAGAAAGAAAGAAAGAAAGAAAGATTTTTCACTTAAATTTCAATTTCAGGGCCAGGGATTTAGCTCAGCGGCATAAGTGCCTGCCTCACAAGCGTGAGGTCATGAGTTTGATCCCCAGACCGGTGGTGCACACCTGTAATCCCAGCACTCAGAAGGTTGAGGCAGGAGGATCGTTGCAAGTTCAAGACCAGTCGGGGCTGCAAAGTGAATTCAAGACCAGCCTGAACTGCATAGGGAGACCCCCATCTCACAAAGACTATATAAATAAATAAATAAATAAATAAATAAATAAATAAATAAAGCAAGCTCAATTTCAAAGCATATGACACTTTGTAAACCTGGGTTATTTACTGAAGGACCAGGGGCCCCACAGCTTTGCCAGCTATTTCTTTAACAACTTGGGATATGTGTGCTTCATATTCTCATTAGTTAATACAATGAGTCATCAATTTCTCTTACATCTGTGCAATAGGTAAACCAATGGTGATATTGTATAGCCAGCTGTTGGGTGGGTGAGAGTGAGTCCACCTGTGGAGTAAGTAGGAGAACCTGCTTCTGTCTGTGGCATGTGTTAGGTGCTGTGGAGGATGGACTGTATGCCCGAGAACCACCAGTCTCTGGGTCGCCCCCAGCCCTTTCCCCAGTCCTACAGTTGGAGCCCCAAACTTTCTTTTAGGAGACAGTGTGTCGCTATGTAGTTCAGGGTGCCCTTGAACTCACTGTGTAGCCCAGGCTGGCCTTGCACTCACAGCAATCCTCCTGTCTCAGTTTTTCTAGTGCTGGGATGACAGGTGTGCGCCACCCTGCCAGCCCAGACTTTTCGTTTCTAACTTCTCAGGGGATGCAGATGTGGCAGGTTCAGGGACCACAGTTTAAGGATCACCAAATCACTGCCAGGTGTTCAGTGAAGGCTTGTTAACGAGGCTAGACTAGATTGTTCTCTGCAGAAGAGAGATTTCTAATATGTATAATGGAGTTTTCAGGTTCCATGAGTTTTTCAAAACTTTATTTTAAAAAAAAAGGCATGGTTGTGGAAAATTAGCATACAGTATTTACTATTTGTAGACTGTTTAGTGCATGTAAGGGTACATTAGTACTTTATAGCTCATTGAAATTATGTATTACATTTTCATCTAACCTGCTTTTTAACTTCTAAGCAGAACTACTTTTATTTTATTTTATTTTATTTTATTTTATTTTATTTTATTTTATTTTTGTGGCACCAGAGATCAAACTCAAGACTGCGCTTGCCAGGCAGGCACTTATACCACTGAGCTAAATCCCAGGCCCCAGAACTGCTTATTGATTCAAGCCGTTGGGCATTTATACAAAATTGACCTCTGGAGCTAGGTGTGGTGGTACACTCCTGTAATCCCAGCACTCAGGAGACTGAAGCAGGAGGATCCTTGCAAGTTTGAGACCAGCCTGGGCTACAAAGTGAGCCCAAGGCCAGCCTGAACTGCATAATGAGACCCTGTCTCAAAAAGACACACACACACACACACACACACACACACACACACACACAAAATGACCGCTGAAGAATTCATATTTTTAAAAAAAATTCCTATTTCATATTGTGTCAAAATATTCAGGGAAGCCTCTATAGACTTCAATTTGAAGGTTATTTTCATCTTCTGTATGTAAGTTTAGGTAAAGGTAAAAATTCCCAGTAAGTAAACCACTAGTCTTGACTGTGTAGCTCATGCTGTACATTGTAACTGCTTGTAAAATTTATGGAGCACATGATTTACACGGTAATTAGTTAGACACTTACGTACAATCTCATGCAATTAATAGTACCTCATATCTTTATTTCAAAGAATATGGTTCTGAGGTTTGTCATTCTAAGGTGTAGAATTTATTCCCTGCAAATTTTATCCCTGCAATTTGTCACCAGGGTGGAAATAAGAGTTGAGGAATGTAGACTCCTGATCTCTACAAGGAGAAGTAAGGCAGATCTTACTTGTCTCATATCCATTGTACAATCGCATGTTAAATCTGAAGGAGAAGCCAGATGTGGTTGCTCACGCGTGTAACCCTAGACACTTGGAAGGCACAGGCATAAGGATCTGGGACCCTGGGGCAACTCAGTGAGACCTTGCCTCAAGGTAAAACATAAAAAAGGCTAACTGTCTTAGTTACTAGGCACAGGTAGGCAAGTGGAGCCATCATGTCAGTTGTCTGGAATGGGTTTGTTGGCAGAACCTCTGTGACCTCTGGAGTCCTTTGAGAAATTCCATCTTGACTAAGAACTAATGGACAGATTTACTCTTGTGAAGATCTGAAAGGCTGCCCAGGAAGGAGCTGCCGATGCTGAATGGAAACTCACAGGGGCTGTCGGAAGGGAGTGCCCTTCTGACGTCACTTGTCCCCTTCAGGGTGCTAGACGAGGGCAGGATGAAGCTGGATTATATCCTGGGCCAGGAAATTGAGGCTCATTTCTTGAGTAGCCCCTGCATCCGGGTCTTAAGGCTAGGTCTGGCCATGGGCTAGTGCAGCATCTGGGTCTGCAGACAGGTGATGAACATCCTGTCCTTTGTGGTCCACCTGGACTCCCAAAGGCACATCGACTTCTCCTGCAGTGTTCTTCTGGCGAGGGCTGCCCAGGCAGTGTGAAGAGGAAGAATGCCAAGAAAGGCCGGGTGGGGTGGGAGTTGGGGAGAAGGAGAACAAGGAGCCTGCCCTTTATCTCCTGCACTAGAGGACTGTCTACCTGTTCAGTCAGACAGTACACCAAGACTGAGAGTTTGGGAGAGGAGAGGGGCCTGGGAATGGAGCTCAGTGGGAGAGCACCCCTGGGCTCAATCTCCATTATCACAAACAGAGACAAAACAAAACATGCCTGAAGGGGAAAGTACATCCCTTCCCTAGGAAGCGCTGATGTCCTGCTGATGTCCTGTCTTACAAAGGACGGTTGATTTTCGGACCCACATTCACACTCCTCCTGGGGTTGTGGATGGGGAGAGCATCAGTTGCTTTGGGACAACTCTTCCCATGAAAAAGAAAAGGACTGTGTTTTGGTTTGTTTGGTTTTAGGACTTTTTTTTTTCTTCTTTTTGAGTCTTCTATGATTTGGGTGTTGCATGTCCCCCTTTGTACTCAATGTGTTAAAAGGCTTAATTTACACTTTTGATTTTTTACACCAGAGAAACAATGTAAATGGGATTTATTTCACTTAAGAGAATGGCCTCAAAGTGCATCATTTAGCTAGAAGTATCTCAGGTTTATCCTTCTTTTCAGCAGAATAGTACTCCATTGTAGAAAAAAAATCACATCTTTATTCATGAGTGTGCATGTATCACAGTAGTATGATGCTTTTAATTCTTCCCTTTTTTTGATAAGGTTGGCTAAGGGTTAGTCGATTTTATTTATCTTTCAAAGAACCAACTGTTTGATTCATTGATTCATGGTATTTTCTTAGTTGCCGTCACATTGTTTTCTGCTGTGATCTTAATTTTCTTCCTTGTACCAGTTTTGTTTTTGCTTTGTTTTGTTTTGTTTTGTTTTGTTGTTTTTTCCCCTTGTACAAGCTTTGGGCTTGACTTGCTCTTCTTTTGATAGAAATTGAGGTTCAACATAAACTTGTTTATTACAGCTTTGCTCTATTTTCCTGATGTGGGTATTCACTGCTATAAATTTCCCTCATAGGAATGTTTTCATTGTGTCCCATAAGTGCCAGGATGTTGTATTGACATCGTTTAATTGTAGAAACTATCTAATTTCTTCTTTAATTTCATCTGTGAACCATTGGTTGTTCAGTAGGGTGTTATTTAATTTCCATGTGTTTATGAAGTTCTTGTGGTTTCTTTCGCCACTGATTTCTAATTTCTTTTTTGTTTTGTTTTGTTTTGCGGCACGGGGGGATTGAATTTACAACCTTGCGCTTGCCAGGCAGGCGCTTAGGCTGCTGAGCTAAATCCCTGGCCCTTTTTTTTTGAGACAGGGTCTCCCTGTGCCGTTCAGACTGGCCTTGAGCTCACTTTATAGTCCAGGCTGGTCTTGAACTCACAGCGATCCTCCTGTCTCAGCCTCCCAAGTGCTGGGATTACAGGTGTGAGCCACCACACCCGGGGATTTGATTTCCAATTTCATTGCACTATGGTCCGATAATATACACTGGATAATTTCAGTTCTTTGCATTTACTTAAGCATAATGATTAATCATGAGTTGTTACATGTACACCACACATAATTCTTTTTATGCTCCCCCGCCCTCCATCTCTGTGCTGGCCGTACCTTTATGACTGAACTGATAATAGAATCTTAGAAATACTGACAATAGAAATCTTAGACTACTCATTCACCTGCTACTTCTAGACTTACCCAGAAGTATCACTGGGCAAGTATCTTTTGTTGTGGAAGGCTTCTGTGGTTATTTTTCATGATACTCTTTTTTCATTCCATCTCTCTCTTTTCTCACCTTCCCTTTCTTTTTCTAGCCCTTGTCTATCCTAATCCTGCCAGTGATACCAAGAGCCATTTATTCATATTGCTAGTTAGAGTTAGAGTTTATTTTTCTTAGATCATTCAAAGATGATTGCATCTAGACATAGAAGATAAACATAAAAGAAACTTCCACATACTGTGGTAATGTATTTCAGTTTCTTTTTTCATTTTCGTTGACTTTGTTCAGATTCTTAATGCTTATTGCTGCTGATTGAATAATTCTACTTATTACTGCTGTGGAAACAAACCACTTCATAACTTAGCAGTGTAAAACAAGAACCAATTTGTTATGCTTACAGATTGTATGGCTGGAATTCACGCAATTGTCTTACTTCTGCTCCACTGTGTCCTCAGTTGTAGGGGCTCTTGAAAGACTGGGGATTGAAGGACCCTGTTCTACACTTTTTTTCTCTCACAAATCTCATCTCAACAGATGGAGCCCTGGCTGGCCTTGAACTCACTCTTGCCTCAGCCTTTCAGAATGGTAGGATTACAGGCGTGTGCCCCCAAGCCTGGCACTGATATTGCAATCAATCTTGATGTCAAAGAACTAAAGCCTCTTCCCCCCAGTTTTAGGGGCACACGAAATGGGAGTTGTGAGAGGTGAAAGTGGCTCAGATGTGAGGCTGCGGAGCCTTGTTGCTTGGCTGCAGGTGAAAGGGGGACTGAAGAGGCTGCGGGAGGGGTGGGGCTGAGGTGCAGCCGTTCACAAGGTGAGCTCAGAGTCAGTGGGGATGGAGAAGTCGCATAGCTAATTAGGGAAAGTAAGAGGAAAATCAAAGTTTGATTTAGAAGTGAGGGAAGAGGTAAGAGTGAAGGAGGATTCCTTAAGTTTCTCATTCGTACAACATGATAGAT
>RJWT010036259.1:0-13308 GCA_004365215.1 Cuniculus paca | reverse complement strand
GGGACCGGGACCGGGGCCGGGGCCGGGGCCGGGCCGGGCCGGGACCCGCACACGCGCCCCGCGCCCCGCGCCCCGCACCGGCCTCGGCCCGGCCCGGCCCTTCCTCTTCCTCGCCCGCCGCCCCTCCCCCTGCGCGCACGCGCGGCCCGGGCGCGCCCCTCCCCCCGGCCCCTCACCTCAACCATCGGCCTCCTCCTCCCGGGCCCGGGAAGGAAGACGGAGGCGCGAGGGGGACGAGGCCCCGTCGAGAGCCCGCGCCCCGCGCCTCGGAGCCTGGCCCGGGGCCCCCGAATCCGGAGCGGCGTCTGTCACCGCCACCAGCACCGTGCGTGAGGCAGCGTCCGCCACCGGCCGGCTCGCCCGGGATCGCGGGGCCGCGCCGCCCCACAGCGGCTCCCTGTCCAGAGCGCGGAGGGGCCCCTACGCTGAGCGCCCCGAACGCCTGGGCACCATCGCCGCCCGGCCGGCTCCTCTGACTGCCGCCGCTGCCGCCTAGTCAGTCCCTCCCCTACCGGGCGAGCACGACACTCGGCTTTACGACAGTCAGGAAATGCGGACGCTGCCGTCACGCCTCCGCCCGCCCGCGCCTGCGCAGAGCAGAGCTGGCGCCCGCCGCCCCGCCCCGCCCCGCCCCGCCCCGCCCCGCCGCGCGCGCCCGCCGCCCCGCCCCCGCCGCGCGCGCGCTTGCTCGCTCTGGAGGTCCGCGGAGCGCACCCCGCGGGCTCCTGCTCAGTGTCCGGGGCTGGTTAGGCGTTCGCTGGCCTGGCGTAATCTGGCTACTTCTTGACTAATTTGTTACCAACTAACAGTTACACCTACACGCTTGTCCATGCTTAGGGCACACTTTAAACAACGTCGTTCAGCGGCTTTCACAGCAAGTCACGCACAGATCACCCGCGCTAAGCGCGAACAGCACGACCGCTCACCTGGAGGCGGATTCGCTTCCGGGACCCGGCCGAGCGGTAATGGATATGCTGGGAACGGGCAGCCCTCTGACCGCGCCGCGTCCCTTTGTGGAAATCGGCAGAGGCGAGCGTGGAGGCCGCAGGGGCAGAGCCCGAGCTTTGGCTGCAATCTGACTTTGCCTTTCTCTCTCTCTTTTTTTTTTTTTTTTGAGACAGGGTGTCAGTATCTAGCCCAGGGTGGCCTCAAATTTGGGACGATCCTCCTGCCTTAGCCTCCCAAGAGCTGGGATTACTGGCGTGCACCACCACACGCAGCCTGACCTTTCAAAAGTCCCCTGACGCCACTAATAGCTATTTATTAACCCTTTATAAATCTCAGTTTCCCACTCTATAAATTGGGTTAACATCATTTGCCCCAAAAGATCCTTGTGAGATTAAATGCAACAGTTTATATAATACCCCAGACATCACCAATTAAGTGTTCAATAAACATTAATTCTTTTTGCATCAACCTCTTCCGCAATACTCTTGTTCAATGTTCTCTACACTATTCAATGAAGAAAATATTTTTAAATTATAAACAAAACCGGGCGTGTAATCTCAGCACTCTGGGAGACTGAGGCAGGAGGATCATTGTGAGTTGGAGACCAACCTGGGCTACAGAATGAACTCAAGGCCAGCCTGAACTGCATAGGGAGACCCTGTCTCAAAAGACAAAACAAAAAACAAAATATAAACAAGGAGAAATTTTAAAACATCATACCACAATGATGTATGTGCACCCATGTTTATATCAGCACAGTTCATAATAGCTAGATCTTGGAAACAACCTAAATGCCCATCGACTGAGGAATGGATAAAAAAGATATGCTATTTTTACACAATGGAGTACTACTCAGCCATAAAGAAGAATAAACTGGACACATTTATAGGTAAATGGATGCAACTTGAGATCATATTCAGTGAAATAAGACACACATGTAAACATGGTATTGTTTCATTAGTGTGACAAACTGAAAGAAAAAACATACATATGTTAGTGATTTCTCTGAGTTCATCAAAGATTTGTGCTGGTATTGCTCGGACAGCTGAATGCAGATGTGCTCTGGGTGAATGATTTGGGGCTGTCAGTGCACCACGTACGTACCATTGTTGCCCCCTGATTGATGTGTTTTGAAATTGTTTTTTTTTTTTCTTTTTCTTTTTCTTTTTACCCTTGAATAAAACGGATTTGGAAAAGAAAGGGGGGCGGGGACTGGAAGAATATTGGACCAGGAATCTCAGTTCTAAATATAGAATACCACCTGACTCTCCCAGGATTTTTGTTGTGTTGTGTTGTGCTTTGAGGCAGGGTCTCACTATGTGGTTCAGGCTGTCTAGCACTCAACATGTTGCCCAGGCTGGAGCCCGTGGAGACAATCCTCTCTCAGCCTGTCCAGCACTGGGATCACAGGTCTGTGCCACCACATCGGACCCCAGGGTTTTAACTGGTATTTCCTCATGACTCTGCAAACCTGTATTTCTAGCCCTACCTTTTTCATTTTTGACCTGTGTTCTTTACTAAGGTGGAGACATCAGTCACATAAGGCTGCTGAACACTTGAAATGTGTCTAGTACAAACTGAGAAGCACTTTAAATAAAAAGTACACAGCTAGCAGGGCATGGTGGCACAGGCCCTTACCTCAGCACTTGGGAGGCTGAGGCAGGAGGATCACTGCAAGTTCAAGATCATACTGGGCTACATAGTGAGCTCCAGTCCAACCTGAACTGAACTGCATTGTGAGACCCTGTCTCGAAAAAGACAAAAAATAAAAAATAAAAAATAAAAAAATTTTTTAAAAAGTACACATCCAATTTCTGCAAAAAAAAATTTACAAAAATTTCAAATGTGATTTTCTTTTTGGTTTTTTTGAGACAAGAGTCTTACAGTATAGTCCAGGCTGGCCTTGAACTCTCAGCAATTGACTCGTCTCAGCCTCCCGAGTGCTGGGATTACAGGTGAGCACCACCACACCCTGCTTCAATACTTTTAAATATTGATTACATATTGAAAAAACATTTTAAATTTATTGGGCCAAATTAATGGTTCCCAAGGTGGGATAATTTCCCCCAGTCTTCATGGGGCGTTTAATAACATGTAGAGGTATTTTCAATCGTCACAGCTCAGGGATGAGAGGGGTGACTAAAAGTATGTATTTAGTAGAGGCTAGGGCTGCCGATGAATCTCCCACGTGGAGCCAGGGGTGGTGGCACGAGCTTGTAATCCTAGCACTTGGAGAGGCTGAGGCAGGAAGATTGTAAGTTTGAGCCCGACCTGGGCAAGTTTAGCTACTTAGTGAGAGCTTGTCACAAAATTTTAAAAAGTTTTAAAAGGATGAGTATGTAGCTCAGTGTGAAGGCCTTGGATTCAATCCCTAGTACTAGAAGAGAAAAAAAAAACCTTTCAAAAAAAACAGCTACTAGGAAATGACATTTTTAGCTCATATTATATTTCTGCTGGGCACAGGCAACTCTGTGGCATAGACAATTCTCACCCAAAATCAACGAATATATCTAGATGTCTCGTATTTACACCTCCGCCCCGTCGACCAAAGTAGAAAATGGAAGGTGCTGACTCTTCTCCCTTCTTTGCTCCCTCCCTCTAACCCATCATAACCCTTCTGCTCTGCCTCTGAAACCCCTCAGAACCACCCAGGGTTTTAGCTTCTTCATTATTTACTTAACACTGATCAGCCAGGATGGTGACCTGCTTCTGTCCCGAGTTCAAGGCAGCCTGACCCACAGAGTGAAACCCAGGCTGCAGTAATCGAAAAGAAACACTTATCAAGCACTTACTGTGGGACATTGTGCTGGGCACTCGAGTTCTGAATACATTATCTGCACCCTCGTTGCAGTGTTTTTATGGGATCTTCAAGCAAAACTAGTATTTACACTACAGTGTGAAACAGCTAGCTGGGACTGGAGGAAATGTCTGTAATTCCAGCACTTGGGAGGCTGAGGCAGGCGGATTTTTGTGAATTCAAGACCAGCCTGTCTCAAAAAGAAGAAGCGGGGGGGGGGGGCGCTAAGATGGTGTGAATAGTGCTTTGAGAACACAAAGAACAGTACAGACAAACCTAGAAATGAGGTTGAAACTAATTTGCGTGCGTGCCTGTGTGCATGTGCACACTTACACTGCTGAATGAATTCAAGACCTTTACATTCAGTTACATGCCCAGCACTTTTAATTTTTTTCATTTTGAAATAAGGTCTTGCTAAATTGTCCAGGCTGAACTCTAACTTACGATCCTCCTGTCTCAGTGTCCCAAATGCTTGGATTAAAGCCACCAAAGTTTAAACTAAATTTTGCAACAGGAGAAAATAGTCAAATAAAACAAATAAGAGATGGTAGGTCAGGCAAGAAAATGAGCATATACTAAGATACAGAATCTTTTTTGTTTGTTTTGAGACAGGGTCTTACTATGTAGTTCAGGGTGGCCTTGAACTCACTATGTAGCCAGGATGGCCTTGAACTCACTGCAGTCCTCCTGCCTCAGCCTCCTGAGTGCTGAGATTACAGGATTGGGCCACCCATGCCCAGCAAGATACAGAATCTTGTATCTGGAACAGCATAAAGCAAAATTTCCCATGAGGAGCTATTGAACACGTCATACTGCACAATAATCCACGAAAGAAAAGTAAATACAAATGAACTAAGGTTTTTTTTAAATTTAAATTCTTTATTACTTAAAACTATGGAAGCTATTAAAGGAAATGAATCAGAACAATAACAATCAGACCTGACCCTTAGAGACACCCTTACATCAGCAGGGTAGAGGGTGAGTGGGTGGGAGTGAGGGGCTGCAGAACCCAACCCAGATGGTGATGAAAACGCTGAGGCCGTGGGATGACAATGAGAGGGAAAGGACACGGAACACAAGACGAGACAATGAGTTGTTCACTGTCCACACGGCTAAGGAGAAAAGGAAGTTATCTTTTTTTTTTTTTTCCGAGACAGGGTCTTGCCACCTAGTTTAGCTTATTCCTCCCCCGGCCCCCGAACAGGGGATTGAACTCATGACCTTGCACTTGCCAGGCAGGCACTGTGCCACTGAGCTAGATCCCCTGTCATGTAGTTCAGCCTGGTCTTGAACCCACTGTAGCCCAGGCTGGCCTCAAACTCACAGCAATTCTGCTGCCTCAGCCTCCCAAGTGCTAGAATGACAGATGTGCTACACCCAGCAAGTCTCACATATTTTAAAAGAGAGATTCATTCTGCAAACATGTAGTAATAGTTCAAAAAAAAAAACAGGTTCAGAGTTGGGTGTGGGTGTGCACGCTTGTCATTTTAGCACTCAGGAGGCTGAGGCAGGAGGCTTGCCACCAGTTTGAGTCAACCTGGGCTACATAGTGAGTTCAAGACCAGCCTGAAGAAAAAAAACAGAAACAAAGCTTTACAAATGGAGAGGGGAAAAAGGGTTGAAGGGAGGAAAAGAGGATGGAAAAAAGAATCAAGATATATTATGTACAGACACAAATTCCCTATGATGAATGTGATCAATATATATAAACGTATATATGTATGTACAAATAAAAAATAAAAAGTTTAAAAAAAGGCCAGTCTGAACTACACACTGGCAAGTTTCCTTTTTTTTTTTTTTTTTTTTTTTTTTTTTTGCAGTACCAGGGATTGAACTCATTACCTCACGCTCACCAGGCCGGAGCTTAGGCCACTGAGCCAACTCCCCAGCCCTTGTCTTTTTGAGACAGGGTCTCACTATGCTGTTCAGGCTGGCCTTGAGCTCACTTTGTACCCCAGGCTGGTCTTGAACTCACAACGATCCTGCCTCAGCCTCCCAACTGCTGGGATTACAGGCATGAGCCACCATGCCTGGCTGCACTTATATTTTTTTGTTTTTTTTGTTGGTTTGTTTTTTTGCGGCACTGGGGATTGAACTCACGACCTTGTGCTTGCCGGGCTGGCATTTATACCACTGAGCTAGATCCCCAGCCCTTTTTTTTTTTTAAATCTAGTCTGTTGGGAATGAATTTTTATTTATTTATTTATTTATTTATTTATTTATTTATTTTTTTGCGGCACCGGGTATTGAACTCACAACCTTGCGCTTGCCAGGCAGGCGCTTAGGCCACTGAGCTAGATCCCCGGCCCTTGCACTTATTTTTTTAAAAGTTCAAATAATTTCATTTCTCAGCAGTTATTTATGAAGAATACACTGGTATAGAAAGTAGGGTTTTGTAACCTTCATTCCTGTGAAGGAGCAAAAGAAATTTCTTGTTCGTAGTTTTACACATAAACTTTCACAATCATACCATACTGTCCAGTCATCTCTGATCTGGCTGATGGGAAGACATTATGTATGTGTCCCTTTTTACTTCAAATTTGATATTGATATACCTCTTAAAGTCTAGCACTTTTTAATAAATTGGTTGTACAAGTTATATGATGTAGTGCGCTAGTGTCCTATTAGCCATGAATGGTATGGTCCAAGACCCCCAGTGAGTGTCTGAAACCCGGGACCCTACGTACATACACCTGGGAGGGGAGGAACTTATAAATTAGACACAGTAAGGGGTGAACGACAGCTAATAATCAAGTAGAACAGGTGCAAGAGTATACGGTAATGCTTTTGCCAGCCCCCTCTTGTACTTCAGACCATTATTAACTAGAACAGGGGTTAGCTGAAGGCCAGTACATGCTACTGGGACAGCAAGTCGGTAACCTACAGCACACACGACTCGTTCCAGGTGGCATGAATTTCACAGGGCTGCTCAGAATAATGTGCAGTTCAAAGGCATGGATTATTTATTTCTGGAATTTTTATTATTTTCAGTTGACCCACAGGGAACTGAAACCAGAGGCAGTACAGCCACAGAAAGTGAAACTCTGCATAATGGGGCTCTGCTACAATGTATTTTTAACCGGAACTTACTGTATCCAGCAACCTGGGAGTCTAACAGAATTCACAGTAACGGAATTTCAGAACAGAGAACGCAGAAGAGGAAGAAACATCCCAGTGATTCCTCCATGTATTAAAACTAACAGAAACTGTTGCTCTAGGGCGGGTTTTCTGTAATAAAGGGAGGGTAGAATAAACAGTACTTAGCACTAGATTGTATCCTGAGGAAGACCCGATTTGGAAGTAGAAACAGACAGACTAGCTGAGAGTACCGGCGCAGCACGCTCCCCGGAAATTGTCCGCAGCCCGAGTGCCAAGGCAGACAGGGCGCTGAGGCTGATCCCGCGTGGCGCCCACGAGCAGTGCCCCCCGCGAACAGGAGCGTGAGCATCACTGTGCTGTCGGAGGTGGGCTGCGATGACCGGCTTTCAGTCCTCATTCTGTGGGATTAAAGAGAATGCTAAATAAGGAAATACTTCGGTTTACATCATCTGGAATTTAGCTAGCTCATTAATTTACTCAGCAAACATTTATTGAACATTTTGACTTGCACCAGACCCAGCATCAGGAAAAAAGGACAGGAGCGAGGACCTGGGCCTTTAACGCCCTACACAGGGAGGAGGCAGGCTCAGCAGTCTCCGGGGTGCGGGGCAGCTCTGCTCAGGGAGGGGAGCTCCGAGAGCGGCCCAGGGAGCCAAGGCTGCCAGACCCAGCGACAGACAGGCGCAGTGGCGGTGCAGACCGTGAAAGCCGCGTGTGGTCCCTGGACTTGTGAGTTACTGACTTGACAACTGTCGCGAATATCCACCCGCCTTTCAGCTTATTCCCCGAGCTGCAGGGAGGGACTGCCCCGAACGGATCTCTGGATGAGATTACTGGTGTTTTAGCCCTGCTTTGTTAAGTAGCTCACCGAGCACTTGCACAGATTAACAGTTATAAGTGTCTACAAATCAGTCAAAATATGACCAGCCTCAGAGAAGGGATTGTCAAAGTGTATACCCTTTGAATGTTTTACTATGCGAATTTGGAATGTTATAATTGACAATGTTATGATAATAGCATGAAAGTATTTAAGGAATTGTGAAATGCCTTAAAAACCTGTACAAATGTGATTAATCAATTCAATATACATTCAATAGATTTTTCTTCTTTGTTGGAAAACTCTTGGAAACATTATTAGTATACGTTCTCTACTTGCAAAGGTTAGTAATCAAATTACAATTAAAATTCACTTAGCCCATTAAAAAAAAAACCCATAAAATTTTTTTAGAAATAAAGGTAGGAAAAAACAGGAGGGTAGGTGAACACACAGGCTCTGCAGAGTGAGTTTGGGCCCAGTAAAGAGCGAGGGAAAAATAAAAATCCCATCCTGCAGTGCAGAGGGGGTGGCCCTGAAGAGGAAGCATGGCCTGAGGGTGTTTTCAACCTCCAGGGATTACGTGAAAAATCTGGAGACATTTTTGGTGGTCACAGCGGATGATATGCTACCGGAGTCTAGTGGGATGTGCTGACCACCCTACACCGCAAGGAAACATCTGGACCAACGCGTCGATAGTATCTCCGTGGAGAGGCCCTGGGTTAGAAAGAGCTGACCAGTCCAGTCAGACGAGGACGAGGGCCATTTC
This sequence comes from Cuniculus paca, assembly GCA_004365215.1. Classification (NCBI taxonomy): domain Eukaryota; kingdom Metazoa; phylum Chordata; class Mammalia; order Rodentia; family Cuniculidae; genus Cuniculus; species Cuniculus paca. The sequence continues at coordinate 4,881 of RJWT010036259.1, read as the reverse complement.
ATGAAACTGTAGATGAGAGACACAGGTCTAGCAGGCTATGGCATCGCAGAAGAGTGAGATCAATTCCTAGAGGTCCACTGGAGGGAAAGAGCTGGTAGGAAAACAGAACGGGGGACTTGGAAATACAGAGATGCTTTCTGGAGAACAACTCCTAGGTGGTTCCAAGCTGCCAGGGTAGTGGAGAGGAAGAGATGACTGAGCAGATGGGATTAGGGTGGTCAGCTTCAGTGACACAGCAAGGGCTGGCTCACTGAATGACCCTGCTCTCTCTATGAAACTTGGGCCCGAGAGAGTGATTAAAACAGAGAGGTAAGAAGTAACAATAGGTTCGGCCTAGTGGCACATGTCTATAATCCCCGTACTCTGGAGGCTGAGGCAAGAGGATCACCATGAGTTCCAGGCCTGCCTGGGCTACACAGTGAGTTCCAGGCCAGGCTGAACGGCATGCAGAGACCTTGTATCAAACAAACTAACAAACAAAACTCAACCCCAACTAGGACAATTTAGCAAGCCCCTGTCTCAAAAGCAAAAAATAAAAGGCTGGAAATGGGCTGTCATGTATGTTCACAGTAACCCACTCTACACTCTAGGATGTATTTTTTTTCTTTTTTTTCCCTACTTTTATTTGGCCCAAACTTGCTCTGCCAGACTTGTTTTTTCCTAATTTTAATAAATGTAAGGCTGGGTATGGTGGCACACACCTGTAATCCCAGCACTCGAAAGGCTGAGACAAGGGGATCCCTGACAGTTCCAGGTCAGCCTGGGTTACAGTGAGTTCAAGGTCAGCCTGAACAGCATAGTGAGACCCTGTCTCAAAAAAACAAAACAAAAATAAATAAACTAAAACATAATAAATGTGAAAATTTTCCACCATTTAAAAAAAAGCTGGGTGTGGTGGCACATGCCTGTAATCACACACACACATACACAGGCACACACGCCCCTATCTCGTTCCAAACACTAAAGTTAAAAAATGTCTTTCTCTTCTTCCTGGAGACAGAGTCTAAGTCATTCAATGGCCCAGGCTGGGCTTGGAATTGGGACCTTCTATCTCCACTTCTCAGAGTGCTACAATTCTGGGCAGGACCACGAAATACTGTTGGTTGGTTGGTTGGTCAGATTTTGAGACAGGGTCTTGCTATGTAGTCCAAGCTAGCCTCAAACTCTCATCAATCCTCCTGCCTCAGCCTCCTGAGTACTGGGATTATAGGCATGTGCTACTATGCCCAGCTGAAAATATCTTTCTTTAGTAAAACACAGAACACAGTACATATTTATTGAATTATTCTGAAGAAGGAGACTGTGGTTCTAGTCTCAGCTTTGCCATTAAGAAAGCAAAATTCTTAGTAAATCACTTGGAATCTGAGAATTAGTTTCACTCTCTCTTGGAAAGATCAAGATTATTCAAACATACTCCAAGCCAAATTGTGCTTTCCTGAAACTACAGCAAAATAATGTTTACCAAATTGGCCTGCAGATAGGAGCCAGCAGTACCAAATTATCTCCCGGGCAGGAATTTGAGGAGTTTGGTCTAAACATGGAAGTAATGAGCTGAATTAATGAGTCACCTGAAATAAACAGGAAAAAATTTCTACAAATTACTAAAATCAGAAGGGAAAACTAAGATAAAATGCCAACCATTCACTGTATGCTTCAGACCTGTATAAACTTTGCAGCAGAGAGTAACTAATTTTGTGACTGTCTCTGTGAAGGAAAGAAGCAACTGGAAGAAAATAAAGCAAAGTTCGAAGATGTAATGAATAAGATACTGTACTCAGACTTCAGGAACTTCCTGAAAATGTTCACTGACCTGTTTCCTCAGATTAAACGCTTTGGAGCTAGGCGTGGCGACACATGCCTGTAATCAGGGGGACTGAGGCAGAAGGACCGCTACAGTTCTCCGCCAGCCTGGGCTACCTAGTGAGTTCAAGGCCAGCCTGAACTACATAGCAAGACCCAGTCTCTCCCAATCAATCAATCAATCAATCAATCAATCAATCAATCAATCAATGCTTTGGAAAGCCAGGCATGGTAGCACATGGTTGTAATTCCAGTCCTCAGGAGGCTGAGGCAGGAGGATTGCTAAGAGTTCAAGGCCAGCCTGAACTACATAGTGAGACCTTGTCCCCCCAAAAAAAAAGTTATGGAAAACATAGCACATTCCATTCAGTTTCAATTTCCAGCGACACCTTGGTATATCAGTAAAAAAATAAAGTGTTATCATCACTAAATGTTCTCCCTAATTCACTTTTAATCCATATCAAAGATTTTTGTTGTTGTTAAGAGTCCAGGGTGGCTTTAAACTCACTATATAGCCAAGACTGGCCTTGAACTCCTAGTGATCCTCTTGCCTCACCTTCCTGAGTGCCAGGGTTACAGGTGTGTGTCACCATGCCTGGCTCTGCATAACTTGATTAGTGCAGGTCCTCCTTAAAATCTTGTTCATGACTGGGTATGGTGGTGCTCTCCTGTAATCCCAGCTACTCAGCAAGCAAGCTGAGGCAGGCACAAACTAAAGCCAGCCGGGCATGGTGGCGCACACCTGTAACCCCAGCACTTGGGAAGCCGAGGCAGGAGGATCACTGAGTTCAAGAGCAGCCTGGGCTACACAGTGAGCTCAAGGCCAGCCTGAACTGCATAGTGAGACCCTGTCTTAAAAAGATAAAACAAAACAAAACAAAAAAACACTAAAGCCAGTCAAACAATTTAGCAACATACTGCCTTAGAAATAAAATTTAAAAGGGGTTAGGAAGGGCCAGGGATATAGTTCAGTGGCACAGCTGCTGCCTGGCAAGCATGAGGCCCTGAGCTCAATTCCCAATACAAAGATAAATAAAGAAAAATAAAAATGAGCCGGGCGTGGTGGCTCACATCTGTAACCCCAGCACTCGGGAGGCTGAGACAGGAGGATTGTTGTGAGTTCAAGACCAGCCTGGGCTACAAAGTGAGCTCAAGACCAGCCTGAATTGCATAGTCAGACCCTGTCTCAAAAAGACAAGGGCCGGGCATCTAGCTCAGTGGCCTAAGAGCCTGCCTGGCAAGCGTGAGATCATGAGTTCAATCCCTGGTGCCACAAAAATAAAATAAAATTAAAAAATAAAAATGAAAAATAGGGGCTGGAGGTATAGCTTAGCGGCCCAGCACCTGCCTGGCAAAGTGTGAGGTCATGAGTTCTATTCCCAGTACAAAAAAAATTAATTAAAAAATAAAAGGGGCTACGAAGTGGGGTGTGGTGGTGCAAAACTGTAATACCAGCACTCGGGAGGCTGAGGCAGAAAGGTTTGAAAGTTAAAACCCAGCCTAGACCACTTAGTGACTTAATACGGCACTGCCTCAAAATGTAAAAGTTATTTAAGAAAGGCTGGGGACAGAGCTCGGTGGGAAGGGCCTCAGTTCAGTCCCCAGTACAGTAAATCTCTGACTTCCAAACATTTGAGTTGTCCACTTTCACAGATTCAAACAGACCTCGCATTTGGTTTTCTCAAGCTTTACATTGTACCAAATCAAATTCATTGAATGGTTTGGTTCAATGTTGACCTTACGGGAAAATTTGCTTCAATTCTCATCTAGTTTGATTTGCGACAAGAATCACAGCAAGAACTGAGTTTGTGAACAAAGGTACCACTGTGTATGTGCGTTAAGTATGTAACACTCAGTTTGTTAGACTTAGAAACGAATTCGACTCACTGATGCTCTCCTGGAACAGAACATATACCTAAGCAGGGGACTTACTGTACTACCAAAGCAAATAAACAAAAAAGACAATTCGGATGATTATTGATCTGTAAATTTCTCTGATTTATCCAGAGTGCAATATTCAAAATGTATGTGAATTGTCAATGACTGATAATATCCATGTGGCTAAACTTCTGAAAAACCAATGTCACAGATTATGGTCTAACCCGGGGACACAGAATGTCTGGAATTTTGTAGGTGAGCATTTGAAACTCCAGCTGTCCTGATAAGATTTCTGGCTTCCATGCCAAAATCTGGGCAGGTCCTCTGGCTCTGGAAAAGTGTATTTTTAAAACAAAACTATAGGAAGATGAAACAGAAAGCTGCTACCAACCACTGCTTAGAATCACCATTCAGGGGTCCCAAGTGACTGGAAATCTTATTCTTAGAAACCCTTTGGTCTGTAAATTACCAGCATTTTTATGAAGTTGGCCAAAGTCTATGAGAGGCTCACCACTAAAATTTTACAGTAAGTTGCTGTAACACTTTTGGGATAGTTTCACAATATGCTTTTGAAATCCATAATTTCCTTTTTTTTTTTTTTTTGGTACTGGGGATCGAACTCACGACCTCACACTTACCAGGCAAGTGCTTGAGCCACTAAGCTAAATCCCCAGCCCAAAATCCATAATTTCTAAACTTTATTAGCAATAAGAGGAGACTCCACAAGTTTCTGCTCATTGAAAAGTTTGGTCTCTGAAGTCTATTGTTTTCTTTGTTTGTTTTGAGACAGGGTCTCACTATGTAGCCCAGGCTGGCCTTGAACTCACAGCAATCCTGCTGCCTCAGCCTCCCAAGTGCTGGGATTACAGGTGTGCACTACCATGCCCGGCTTTAAACACATTTCATGTTTTCTTTGAGACTTAATTAGCTTTGTGTGAACCCTGAGTCTACTACACTTTAAAGGGCTTTTGTTTTTGGTCTTTTTTTTTTTTTCTATTTTCTTTTTTGGTACTAGGAATTGAACTCACGGTCTCGCGCTTGCCAGACAGGTGCTATGCCGCTGAGCCATAACACCAGCCCTGAATACTACCATTTAAACTGTGATTTACATATAGGTTATGGTGATGCAGATTCAAAACAGGAAGCAAAGATGCTTCTATACATTTGCTTGTTGTTATTCATAGATCATGAAGTTTTCCAAAA
>RJWT010036258.1:0-13279 GCA_004365215.1 Cuniculus paca | reverse complement strand
CTATCTATCTATCTATCTATCTATCTATCTATCTATCTATGGGGGGTAGAACCCAGGGCCTCATGTATGCTACGCAAGCACTCTGACACCCCCAGCATCCCCTTTAATTTCTTCACTAGGAGCATGTTATTTAAGTTCCTTGTACTTTTGAAATTTCTGTTGTAATTCCTTCTGTCACACCATTGTGGCTGGAAAAAAAATTTTTTTTTGAGATATAGTCTTACTATGTAGGCTAGCTTTAAACTCACTAGCTTTAAACTCGCAGCAATCTCCTGCCTCAACCTCCTGAGTGCTGGGAGGAAAGGCGTGCAGGACCGCACCCCGCGATTTCAATCTTCCTGTTAGGTCTTGTCCAGTGCTCGCATAGGCGATGTGTTCTGCAGATTGTTCCCCTTGCCCTGAGGAAGGATGTGGATTCCACTGTGCTGGATGGATGCTCTGTGCATGTCCGCTGGTCCACTTGGCCTGAGTCTCATTCGAATAAGTTCCAGGTTTGCTTGTGAATTTCTGCCTGAGGGACAGCGATACACCCATTGCTGGCAGCGGCACAGAGGTCCCCTTCTACTCCTGTGTTGCATCTGACCTCCCCCTTCACGTCTGCAGTATTTGTCTGATATGTCCAGGTCCCCTGCCACTGGGCCTCTACACCCTGACACCTGTTGTGTCTTCTTGATGAGCTGACCCCTCTGTCCTTACACAATACCCTCACTGACCCACATACCACTTCTGACTTGACATGTTTTTGGTCTGATGCTCTCTAGAACAACTTTAATGCTGGGGGCAGATACACTGCTTTTATGATGAAGTAGTCTTTGCAGGGGAAAGGCCAAGTACTCGGTGGAAGATGAATTGCTCCCCAAGTTTTTGGTCCTTCCGCTGGAGATTTCTAGGGCTGGGGAATGGCAGAGAGCAGAGCACGAGCTCAGAAGCCAGAGTGTCACGGGGTCTGAGGCAGGGAGGGGAGGAGCTCTGCGTCAGGGGCGTGTGGGATCCAGTAATGGCTAATTCTCTGTGGCAGCGGTGCCTCCAAAGGCGACAGATCTTGGACAGAACAGACTTGACAGTCGCCAACAGGAGATAACTCTGCTTTGGGTCCCACCTTCAGTTCCTCCCTGCGTCTGCAGCTTGCCAGCCCCAAAAGATCCCCCACACGCATCCCGTCAGTTCTTTCTCTTGAACCTTGACAATACAGACACTCCAGGGAAATGACGCTCGCCTGTGGAGACAGTCCCCAGTCCTAAGAGACATGGAGACAGAGGCAGCGCTGGCGCACTGTGGTGGTGGGTAAGGACCAGAGTCACTGCTGAATCTCTAAGTCCAGGGGTCTCTCTCAATTTGGACTTCACAGAGTGCCTTGAGACAACTTCTGCTATAGGCTCTGAAACTTCGTAAATTCTTAAACAGTAATGATCAGTAAAGCAAGGCCACGATGAAGCACAGCTCGTGAGACACAAAACACTTGGTGATACTCACGACAACACGAGGGGTCACGAGAAGAAACACAGGGTGACGAACTGTCTTATTACCACGGATGTTCCACAATCGCTCCACTTTGAGAACTACTTTATCACTCCACTGATATAACCCAAGACTGCAAGTATAGAATAAAAAGTTATTTTTGCAAATTCACTAACACTTTAAAAGTTTTTATAAATATATGAAATTAAACTGGGCATGGTGCTGATGCATGCTTGGAACCCAGCACTCAAAAAGGCTGAGGCAGGAGGACTGCCACTGAGTTTGAGGCCAGCCTGGGCTAGATACTGAGTTCAAGGACAGCCTGAACTACATAGCAAGACTCTGTCTCAAAAAAAAAGGTAAAGATGAAACAAATTAAAATACTTGAAAACTTAAATAGCCACTTAAAATACTCGATAAGAATTTTCTAATGTAATCTTTTCAACAATCCTATGAAATGATAAACACTACCGTATTTGTAGATAAAGAGACAGAGACATAGGAAGAGGAGTAATTTGTGTTCACATAGCTAACACTGGGCTAAAATAACAAATGTGCTTCTTCTCCCTTTTTTGTGTGCAATGCTAGGGATGAAACCCAGGACACGCGCCAGCTCTCAACTGCTTCCTTTTAACGAAATTTACTAGAAAAAATGAAAGCAAAAACCAGACAAAAACAAAACATCCAAACATGTTAAGTAAGGAAACAAAAAAAAGTATTTACCATATTAATTTACTGGGGAATTATTTAATAAATTGCTGTGAAACTGGTTATCCATCTTTGGAAGAAGGTAAATCCCTATTTCGTGACGTTCATAAAAATAAATTCCAGGAAGATGTCAGGAAAATGGCAACAGTAAGGATCTGAAAATTCTTTTCTCCATGAACGCAAAGAGAAAATGTGCCAACATGGCTGAATCAACTTTGTGGGAACTCTGGAAATTAACCAAAGGTTTGTAGCAATCTGGGAAGCCTTTACTCATGAAAAATGAAAACGCAGATCAATCTTGAGACAGGGGAAAAGGGCCAGGCAGAGCTGGTAGGGGAAGTAGGCTTGACCTGTTAATTTCAAGATTCTGAACACAGGTGCAACATGGACTTCTGGCGAGAACTTGAGGCGGTTTTCAACAAGATGGCCTAGACCCAACATCAGCCTGAGCAGCAGGTATCCCGGCACCGCCTGGCTGAACCCGGATGTGGAAGTTCTCGCGGGATTCTTCGAGATTCACACAGCATGAAAAGACACAGATGCCCGGAAGATCTCACTAGCATGGCTTTCCTCACCATACCCTGCCTGTGTCTTCCAGGGTGTACTTTTATTTTGTTTTTTCCTCTTTTACTCGGCCCACGCTCACTCTGTAGAGCCAGTTTCTCCCTCACGCTTCACTTTTACTTTTTCAAACTTTGTCACTATCTTTTGCTTCATTCCATTCTTTGCTCAAGAGGCAAACAACCAGGAACCCAGCTCCAGATAGAGACACGAGCACAAAACCTGGTAAGGGTTATCTAGGGGGCTACTTTTAGGAGCGTATTACCTGGTAAGAGTCATTAAAAACAGCAAGTTAGTGATGTCTCTCCTGGCCTCCCTCCAGCGGCATGGCGCCTGAACACCAGCAGTGCAGTGATGGCTGAGAATGAACAGGCTGCCAGCCACTGGGAGGGGCAGGGTAGGGCGGACTGGCAGGCGGGGTACAAGGTGCCCGGGCCAGGCGCTGCGGTAGCTCTGACTCCAGCGCTTGGGCAGCACACACCTGTGGCTGCTCTGGACAATTTAGTAAGGTCCTGACTCGAAACAAAAAGGCCTGGGGATGTAGCTCAGTGGTAAAATGATTTCCTAGGATGCATGAAGCCCTCGGTTCAAACGCCAGCACTGGGAGAAAAATGTAAGATGGTAGCTCTTTCCTCTGGTTTTATTTGTGGTACTGGGAACAGAACTCAGGGCTTCAGTGATTTTGACTTTTCCCTAGAAAGCAAATCATTTTTTTTCTGGCTTTTGTCTTAGATTATTTCTACTCTTATGTCTAGGAATCTCTTACACTCACTAACAAAACAAGATCTTTAAAGTTACCTTTTAACATCATTTTATGAAAATTTTAAAAACAACTGCAATGTACAATGAACATCCTTCTACCCAAGACCCATCAGCTATTTTCTTCAATTAAAAATTTCTAAAGCATTTGTTGTACCAGGCATCTGCTCATCCTACCCATGCCTGAGAGATGATTTTTAACTCCTTTCATCTTTTTCATGGTAAGGCAATGTTTAAGTATAGAATGAGCAAAGTCAGCCAGGAAATAAACAGCTTTTACCTTTATTAATTAATGCACTCTCTTTTCCATTTATACTTCAAGATTAACAGTTTCTCCAAATTTACAGGTTAACCAAATCCAATTCCTTTATTTTTTTGAGACAGGGTTTCTGCTACGTAGCTCTGGCTGGCCTTGAACTCGCAATGACCCTCCTGCCTCAGCCTTCTGAGTGCTGGGATTACCAGTGTGTGCCATCACACCCAGCTATTTATTTAGAATAAACTACTTTACTAGAGATCTTTGTAACTGAAGTAAAATATACAAGGTATTAGTTTTTAATGCACAAACATCAGCACTGCTCTGATAGTGTACACCAGGGTCAGTGTCATTTGGGAGTGCCCTGGGCTGGGATTACATCATGTGCCATGAAGTCCGGCTAAGTTAGAGCTTTTAAAATACAAGTAAGTGCAAGCAGTTACAGTTCTGTGACTGATATTTTCTTAAAATTCTTGACAAACCTTTTTGGGATTTCAGGGCTTATGTCAGGCCCTGAATCTCTAGATCACTACTAATGTGCTAAGCTAAAAAAATATATATATATCAGTTAACAAGTAAAATATCACCCTACCCATGTGGTAATTATTAAAAAGCCAAAATAAAAATAATATAAATAAAATGCTACAATATAACCAATTCCCGTTTCCCACAGCCTTTTTTTTTTTTTTTTTGTGGCACCAGGGATCAAACTCATGACCTTGTGCTTGCCAGGCTGGAGCTTAGGCCACTGAGCTAAATCCCCGGCCCTTGTCTTTTTGAGACAGGGTCTCACTATGCCGTTCAGGCTGGCCTTGGGCTCACTTTGTAGTCGAGGCTGGTCTCAAACTCAAAACGATCCTGTCTCAGCCTTCTGAGTGCTGGGATCACAGGCATGTGCCACCACACCTGGCCCCCATAGCCTTTAAGGTAATGCAGGTTCCAATGCCTGGCAAGAAGAACGCAGGTGCTTGAATGATCAAGAGGCTGACAGAGCTCGTGAGTCCTAGCTTGCTTCAATCTACAATCTTCCCAGCTTAGTCATAAAGACACCATTATGTATGGCACCTAACACACTGGGATTCTCACATTCTAAGATACTAATGGCCTCCTGAAGGAAAAGAACAAAAATAAAAACAGCAAATACCTGTAATTAAAAGGCGGGAGACCATCCGCAAACCTTGAAGTTAGAGGATTTCCATCTTTATCACGGTAGAATGCAAAGAGCCCAGCTGAGAAGCCCTGTGAGAAAAAATTGAAAATGTCTCCAAAGCGCAAAGACGGAGTCTGAGTGCAGGGAGCAGCAAGCATCGGCGAGCGGGCAAACGCTGCTTCCCCTGGGAAAAAGCACCAAGTGGAGCCCGCCTGGCTGGGGACTTCTTGTATCCTCCAGCTGTGCCATGTTAAGGATTTTAACTACTTGACCTACACACTTTTCATCGAAGCTCTTACCAAATATACACTTTACAATTATTTTCAGTATAAATACTAAACACAGGATGTAGTATGATGTTTTTAACTCCCCTCTGCTTTTTCAAGTCACCTTGGCCTTCTTCCTTGTTTGAGACCCTGTTAGACATCAGTTCTGGACACGGGGCAGGGGCTGAACTGACAGAATCAGTACACATGATAAGCAGCCAGGCTGGACACTTGGCTAGTTGAGAAAATCAATGACTTTGATTACAATTACCAAGAACAAGCTAGGTGTGGTAGCGCACACCTATAATCCCAGCACTCAGGAGACTGAGGCAGGAGGATTGTTGGAGTGTGAGGCCCGCCTGGGCCACATTTGTGGGTTCAAGGCTGGCCTGGACTGCAGTGAGACCCTGTCTCAAAGTACCAAAAAATTTAAAAAGATTATCAAGAATATACATACATCTATGTGATCAAATAGAGGAAGAAACCATGTAGCTAGTAAGTTCCTTTCCTGTAATTGCCACTTGCTTCCTACAATGGTTTCCATGGCTACCAGCAGCAGCATCCACCAGAACTCTGCCATACCTGAATGTGTACTTTCATAGCCCTCTCAGCATCCTTTTTTAAGACAAGAAAACCCTGTGTGAAAAGTGCGGAAGCCTACGGTGCCAGAGTGAGCATCCCAGCAGCAGCCAGGGCTGGGGAGGAGCGCAGACCATGCAGAGCAGGAGCAAGGAGGCGCCAGGAACACTGGGAGCACTCTGGAGTCGGAGCTCCAAGTGCACATCGTATAGAGGACTCCACATGAGGAATGCATGTGCACACACTATTAGAAAGACTAGGAATGTGTATGGACATGTAACAAAAAAATTCAGAGAAAGTCCATGTTAACATGTGCATGAAATCACCTATGTACCAGCTTCTTAGGAGATGAATTTGTACGCGTACAATCAGGTTTATGTATTTTGCTGGGGAGTAAACCCAAGGCCTCTGCACTGAGCCTCATCTTCAGCCTTTTTTTTTTGCAGCACCGGGGATTGAACTCACAACCTTGCGCTTGCCAGCCAGGTGCTTAGGCCGCTGAGCTAGATCCCCAGCCCTGATCTTCAGCCCTTTTTAACTTTACTTTGCGCCAAGGTCTCTCACTAACTTTCCCAGGCTGGACTCAAACTTGTGATCCCCCGGAAAAGGCAACAGACTAGGGTGGGTTAGTTAACTTGCTTCTTTATTTGTGGTACCGTTTTCTCTTCAACATGGTGTATATACTTCTTGTGGCTTAAAATCTTTCTTATAATGATGCTTGTCATTCATTAGAATGGGCAGCAATTGGGAGGCTCGACTTGCTGTCTCTCTTTCTCTCTTTTTACCAGTATTGGGGGTCAAATCCAGAGCCTGTGCCTGCTATGCAAGAGCTCTGCACTGACCTTCAACCTGCTTTTTTTTAATAAAAGGAAAAACAAGATATTTTACTTTAGAATCTCCTTTCATGAAAAACGTAACTGTTCTCTGGTTAGGGTTTCACCTTGTTATTCAATGTGTTTGATAACTGAAAAACTATAAAGTTTGTATTTCAAGGCCATATATGATAGCTCACCAAGTAAGACGAATAACAGCCACGATTAAATTATAGCTTAGTACAGGCAGTGTGGAGGATGAGGCCAATTTACATGTACCGTCTTATCTACACTTCAAGAAGAAATATCTACTGTAGCATGTACTGCTACTACCCTCATTTCACAGATGAATCTGAGGCTTCCAAAGCTGCCTACCTTGCCAAAGACCACAAAGATTTCTAGAGACCCAGCTAAGGAAATCCATACATAGGCCTGTGCGATCTATTCTCTCTTAACCAATGTGTTTTGCTGCCTGCTATTGCACAGTATCAGGAAACAACTGCGTAAGGTCATAGGCAACTTCTTTCAATTATTTACCCAATAGATTTATTTGTTTAATTATATTAAATAATAAAACACAACTTACGCATTATCTCTTTTTTGTTTGTCTTTTCTTCAGTACCAAGGATTAACTCAGGGCCTTCAACTGAGCTATATTCCAAGCCCTATTTACTTTTTTGGTACTGGGAATCAAACTCACAACCTCTCCGACAGGCAGGCACTGTGCCACTGAGTTATATCCCCGCCCTCCTCTTTATTATTTTGAGGCAGGGTCTTACTAAGTCTTTAAATTGTCCAGGCAGGGCTCAAATTTGCAATCCTCCTGCTTCAGCCTCCAAGAGTGCTGGAATTACAGGTGTGTACCACCATGCCTTGCTCCTACTCACTCTCTTAATTATGAAAAAATTCTTTATCAACAGTAACCTATTTAATCAGATTGTACTTAGCATGAAGCTAAGAAGTCACTAAACTCAAAATTTAAAATAGACATCAAAAAGAGAGCAGACTAAACAGAAAACCAAGGCACAGAAGAAAGGACGGTGGAGAGCACATTTACCAGGGCGTGGATTATCTCGTGTTTCACTGTGGACAGCATCCCAATGAACTCCTGAGGCTGGGTAGAGATCATATTTGGACACAGGTTAGCATATCCTGCTATTGGCCTGTTAAAACAGACATTGAATTTTTTATTATATTCCAGAACAGTATTTATTAATGTATACTTCTCAATCAAAAACTGCTCAAGGACAGAAAAAGCTCTTTAATTTCAAATGTAATTTAGCAGTTAACTTTCCCTGTCTTTTCTTTTTTGAGATAAGGTACTGGTAAATAGCCCAGGCTGGCCAGGGAACATTCGGCGATCCTCCTGCCTCAGCCTCCCACCTCAGCTTCCTGAGTGCTGGGTCTCTAGGCGTGCACCAGGCTCAGCTGACTTTCGCTACCTTCCACTGTGAGGAGCACACCTGCTGCTCTTTAAGCCTGGAAAATCAACATCAAAGCAAATACTCTGGATATAGTTATGTAAATGAACAGATACTGACATTATACCAAGAAAGGAATGAACTGGAAAACTCAGATTCCAATGCTATTTTACTTAGAAAATCCAAATGTAGTTTTCAGATTCACCATATTTTTAGGTGAAGAGACAAACAGGCAGGGAGGAAAACTGGATATACAACCAGACCCTGAGCAAGCTGCTCATGTGGCTGAAACTGCAGGCCTTCCTGACCTCCATCTTCCCCACCTTTCCTGTTTTCCTGCCCCCATCTGCCCATCTTCCCATCCTCTTCTCTCGAGCTCCAGAGTCCACCTCTGGAACCTCGTGCATGTCCCTGCCTGTGCTGGACCCGATGGGCCACAGTCAGGAGTCGGGAAGGCTCCCTCTCGGGCCTGCCTGGCCTCAGAGCTGAAGACCGCAGGTGCATTCTTCTGGCCCTACCTCAGTGGTCTGTCACCTCCACCACAAGACAAGTACCTGTTTACAAAGAACATTTGTTTCTTGTCAGTAAAAAACACACTGCACTTCTTTATATTTGAAAGTACTAAAACCTACACTTGGAGAAAGTATGACTTTAAGTTACTGATCAAACCCTGTCGTGGGGACTTCCAAATAGAACACGTTCCTGCCAGGCCTTTGCCCCGCTGTGATGTCCTACAGGGCGAGAACAGGTGAGTCCTTTCCAAGCTCTCGTCCTGCAGTGGTCACACGCTCTCTCCTGACCTAAGCGTGCTCCCGGCCTCATCAGCGTTTCAGAGCACAGTTCAATTTCACTCTTCAAAGAGGCCTTCTCTCCCCCGTGACTGAAATGATACTTCCCCCTTTGTCTTCTTTTACATCATGGCGTCCCGCACAAAGAATTTTTCTACAATATACTTAGCGTATTTTAAAGTCACACATTTATTTGCAAGCGCTTTTAAGTTTCTTATTTTATCAAGAAGCTTCATCTGCTGTTCACCCAGCACTTCAAATATCAAAATCCACTGACACTGAGACAGCATTCATTAAAGACAAACCTCAAGGCAGTTTCTCCAGAAAAAAGGAACACTGGCACACACGTCTACAAAAATCCACGCTGCTTTCCTCTGCCCTCACGCCCTCGACAGCTGGCTTTCTCAATGCTCAGTCTAAAGACTTCTGAGCCAATTTCAGTCAACACTTCCACGTTCTTCCCCATGCATGCTGGCAATCTGGAGTCTCTTAGCCCTTTAGGACTGACAAGGGTACAATCCTGAACAGACCAGTGTTTCCTTTCTATTGTCCACTCAGTTCAACTAAGAGTTTCAGTTTCTCCCTCACATATATTATATATCAACAGATGAGAAAGGACTCTTTGAAGTTAGCAGGGGCCAGGCACAATGGCACACACATAAAATCACAGCACTCAGGAGGCTGAGGCAGGAGGATTTCTGTGAGTTTAAGGCCAGCCTGGGCGACACTGAGTTCAAGGCCAATCTGAACCAAATAGCGAGACCCTGTCTCAGAAAACTAAAAAAGGGAGTGTCAGCAAGCCCCCTCACAGGTCAGCAGCCACTCAGCACCCCAGCAATGGCCTATGTGCACTCGAAACGGTCACACGCCTCCCTCCCCTGTGTGAGAATGTTACACACCATCTATTCTGAGATGTGTGCAGTTTCTACCACCTTCAGTTGATCTGCCTGTGTGACAGGCAACCTTTGCATATATTATCACTTTTCATTTTAAGTCTGGGCTGCTTCACTGGGAAAATTTTTTTCCAAATCTTCTGGAAATAAATGAAAACTGCATTTTGTAGTGATAATTTAGCTAAATAAAGCATATATAATAAATGACTGACTTTATGTTTAAAATTTTAGCATGGAAGTATTAAATTGACAGTTCAAATTATTTCTTAGAGAAGTATTTACCTTGAAAGAAAAAATTTTTTTTTTTTTTTTTTTTTTGCGGCACCAGGGATTGAACTCATGACCTTGTGCTTGCCGGGCAGGCGCTTAGACCGCTGAGCTAGATTCCCCAGCCCTGTTTTTGAGACAGGGTCTCATACGCCGTTCAGGCTGACCTTGAGCTCACTTTGTAGCCCAGGCTGGTGTCGAATTCACAACGATTCGCCTGTCTCAGCCTCCCGAGTGCTGGGATTACAGGTGTGAGCCACCATGCCCGGCTTTTTTTTTCCTTTTTAGTTTTTTCTGAGACAAGATCTTACCCTAATGCAGGCTGGCCTCAAACGTGGTCATTCTCCCAAGTGCCGGAAGGAAATTTTCTTGACAAGTAGCCTTTTTCTTGGAATTTATGGGCAAAAAGGATAGCATAGGATAGCACTGGCACACTCATACAATCCCAGCACTCAGGAGGCTGAGGCAGGAGAATCTCGTATCCTGCAGACAAACTCCCATTACATACAAATAACAACCCTATGGCTGCACCCACACAGCCCATCCAAGCTGCAACCCATCTGCTACTCTGGTCACTGTGGGTGCCAGCCTCTTGGCAGTGGCCACATAGGAGACCCGCTTGGAGTCTGTGCCAGGTCCCAGGAAGAAGTTACCTGTCCATCTCCGCTTCCTGCTGACAGTAGGCTGCATAAGAGATGATGTTTTCATGGCTGCATCTCTCCGTGGCCAAAGCACCGACATAAAGCACAAAGTCTGCATCCCGGATGCCCTCCTGGTCCAGCTCACCCACCGCTGTGCAGGGCCACTTCCCCCCTCGGCACACCCTGCATGGCTGCCCACAGGGCACAGAGAGACCAGACGAGACCGAGTCAGTGGACGTGGAGAGCTAACAGGGAATCTAGACTTTTAAGAACAGGACGGATTCTATTTACTGTCTCTAGACCTTCCCAAAAGCCACACAGCACCAGGCACAGAATCTGTGGTCTCGGGTTGGTAGGCTGAGGCCAAAAGATGGGCTGAGGACAACCTGGGCAACACAGGAAGACCCAGTCTCAAAAAAAAAAAAAATCCCCCAAATCCATAATCTATTTTTCTCTCTACTCAATGCCTGTCTCCAATTTTCAATTTATTTTACTAAAACCTCTGCACAAATAATCTGGATGAAAACAAATGTCTGTCATTTATGAAAGTCAACTGACTAGGACAGAGAAAAGACAAACAGGGAAGGTCTGGAAACTCTGAAACCAGGTGAAGGGACTTTTCTCCTTCGTGCTGGGGACAGAATGGAGGGTCTTGGGCATGGCAAGGTGAGCACTTTGCCACTGTGCTACATCCTGTTTGGGATGTCTGTTTGCTTATTTGCTTCTTGAGAGAGGGTCTCACTATGTAGTTCAGGCCGGTCCTGAACTCACTATGCAGCCCAGGATGCCCACAACCTCAGAGCGACGCTCTTGACTCAGCCTCCTGAGTGCTGGAATTACAGGGCTGGGCCACCACACTCAGCCTATTCGTGACTTTTGTGACTTGTATACAACTTCCTCTGAATCTACAGTTACTTTCAAATTAATTTAGAAAGTTACTGAATGGAAATATATTTCCTATTGTCAAGAAATGCATGCATCTTAAAAACTTAGATAATACAAAACTACTTAAATTAAAAGTTAAAACCACCAGGTGCAGTGGCACACACCTGTGAGCCCAGCACTCTGTCTTTTTCTTTCTTTCTTTTTTTTTTTTTTTTTTTTGCAGCACCAGGGATTGAACTCATGACCTCATGCTTGCCAGGCAGGCACTTAGGCCACTGAGCTAGATCCCCAGCGAGCCCAGCACTCTGAAGGCTGAGGCAGGAGGATCACTGGAGGCCAGTCTGGACAACACAGTGAGCTCAAGAACAGCCCTAACTATATAGTGAAATCTTGTCTCAAAAAATATTAAAAACAAACAAAACTAAAACTATCTCATAATATCCTTGTTTCTAATTTTTTCTTTCTCTCGAAGTAGTACGTTGACATATCTAGTTTCTAAGCAAATCTTTTTTTTTTTTTTCCTAAGCAAATCTTACTTTGTAACATTTGCTTTTTGGATAGTTTCTTGTATCAAAATTTCTAAGAAATCATAAATTTTTTTAATCATAATTTTGAAACTGTAATTAGAAAAATCAGTAAACAAGCCAAGTGTGATGGTGTGTGCCTACAATCCCAGCACACAGGCGGCTGAGGCAGGAGGATTTTTGAGCTTGAGATAAGCCTGGGCAACACAGCAAGATGTCTCAAGAAGAAAAAAAAGAAACCACATAGGTTCCTAAACAGCTTAGCTCCGCAGGCCCTGGGCAGTTACACTCCCTTGCAAATGCCGGCAACCCTTGTGGACTGGTACCCAGCTCAGGGATGAGGCAGGGCGCCCACCATCAGATACTCATAGCCAGCACTGGCCAGAAAAACCAAACAGTCATCCGGCAGCTCCAGGCTGTGGGCAGGCCCACGGAAGCTGTTTGGACCGAGTTCCTCTCCCACGCGCGCGTCCCAGACAACATCATGTAGGTTCCTAACCAGCTTAGATTTGCAGGCCCTGGCCAGGTCTGTTCCCGTGCAAACTCCAGGTGGGTCGGTACCCAGCTCAGTGCAGAGGCACGGGCGCCCCCCATTGGATACCCGTAGCCAGCACTGGCCGGAAAAGCCTAACAGTCTCACTTTGGAGAAGCTGTGGCCAGCGCTGGGGTGCCTAGGACCGTACTACCCACGTGTGTGGAAGAAATCAGCAATACGCCAAGGTGAAGGAAAGGGCGATCTCTGGTGTCCAACCCAAGCAGCGCAAGTCCAGGAGAGGTAAACACAGAGGATTTGAGAATCATACACCTGAAATGACTGAAGCCATGTCAACTGAAGTGAAGAAACAACTTCATGAAGCTATAAGAGAAATTAGAACAGAAATTCTATCCCAGGTAAGAGAAGAAATGAAAACCATAATAAAAGAAATACTCAGCATCTCTAAAGAAGACACACAAAAAAATAGAGGAGCATAGGAAAATGAAGGAAACCATGAAAGAACAATATATAAGAGATTTAGAATGCATGAAACAGATTCAAAGAGATATCCAGGAAATTAAAAACTTCACTGAAAGCTGGCAAAATCACCTGACAGAAACTGAAGCTAGACTTCCAAACCTTGAAGACAGGTTTGCAGCTTGTGATCGTGAAAGGAAAGATCTCTTAAAAATAACAAGGACTCAGGAAGTAACAATTCAACAGCTGCTAGACAACTCAAAGAAGCATAACTTGAGAATTAAAAATGTGAGTGAAAAAGCAGGGGTCAAGACAAATGACATCAGGACCTTATTTACAGAAATAATTTCTGAGAACTT
>RJWT010036257.1:0-13300 GCA_004365215.1 Cuniculus paca | reverse complement strand
TGTTCTTGCTGAAAAAGTAATTTTGGGAATGTTTTACAGAAAATTTGGAGTACATTTTCTGTTTTAATTATAAGAAATTTGGAGGTACTCAATTCCTTGTTGTAAATCACTTGAATACATTTTACCATGTTACTGGTAATTATATATGCTTTGAGAATTTAAATAAGGTTCATCAAAATTAATTTATGGCATAACTTAAACTAAAAGTGTAGAAGTAAGTTGATGATTGCAACTTAAATAGTCCCAGAAGATAGGCAAAGCACATCTCAAAGAAATGAGTTTTCATTTGTATTTTTGATTAGGGGGCAAGCACTATAACTTATTTTGGATTAGCACTTTGAAATGTAAGGATGTCATTAAATTGGGTGGTATGCACTTCTAAACATCACAGTTATAATTTCAAAAGTATTTTAAGATTGAGGATTTTGATAATAACACTCAAGATTTATAGTTCTGTTTTTTTTTCTATATAACTTACAGAATTACTTTCCATCATGATTTTTAAGGCTTGTGGTCATGTCACAAAAAAGCCAACATAGGCAAAACAATTACAATCCTTTTTGTTTTTCATTGAATCAGAGCCAGGTGTGGTGGTACATGTCTGTAATGCTAGCACTGTGGAAGACAGACCTAGGAGGATCACATGTTTGAGGTTCATATGGTCAACTTAATATTTAGAGACCTTATTTCAAAATAAATACTACAAAGGACTGAGGATGTAGTATTGTGCAAAGACCTTCCAATAGGCCTCTCAGAAGTGGTAACAACAAAGCAATTGAATGAGACATTGGAAAATATGAAATCAGAAATAATCTTTCAGATAACTACAGAGATGGTGTAAAAAATAAGGACCGCATTTCATGATGCTGGAACAGATACAGACAAATAAATAGATGAGCCTTAGAAAATTATGGAAGATCAGCATAGGAAAGAAATGAAATCCATAAAGTAGAGTCAAGAAGATATCCAGGAAAATAAATATTCCATTGAAAGTATTCAAAGTAGATTAGGCCAATGTGAGGACAGGATCTGAGATATTGAAGACAGACTTGCAGATAGTGACCAAGAAAAGAAAGATTTCTCAAAAATAGAAATTGACCATAAGAAATCAATCCAGCAAATGCTAGATGAGACAAAGAAGAATAACTTAAGTTTGATTGGATTTAATGAAGCAGCAGGAGATACCACAAATGATATTAAGAAAATATTCACAGGCAGAATGGAAGAAAACTTCCTTGGTGGAGAAAAATAATTTGACATGCAGATAAATGAGACATACAGAACTTGAATTAGCTATGACCAAAAAAAAATCTGCAGCTGGGCATATCATAGTCAAGATTCCAGAATTCAAAACAAGTATAGAATCTTAAAAGTTGTTATAGAAAAGAAATAAATCATCTATAAATGATAACCCATCAGAATCACAGCTGACATCTCAACACAGACTCTCAAGTCAAGGAGAGCTTGGAGTGAAGTATTTCAAGCTCTAAAGGAAAACAAATTTCATCCCAGATTGAAGTACATGCAAAACTATCTTTCAAAACTGAGGAAATAAGATACTTCCATGAAAAAGAACAACTGAGGAATTTATAACTACCAAACCAGCACTCCAAAATGCTCTGAAGGACATTCTAGATAGAGATAATACAGACTACAGTTGCATGAACCCCACAGAAGGAATTCACTAGGCAAGTCAAACAATTACAGGGAAGGAAAAAAGAGGGGAGCCAAAAACAGGAAAATAACATGACTAAGATAAGTCAATACATATCAGTTGTAACCATCAATGTTAATGGACTCAATTCACAATCAAAAGACACAGACTAGAAGAATGGATCAAGAAGCAACATATAACCATCACATTCCATTCAAAAAGAAATTCATAGACAGAAAGTCAAAAGATGGAAAACAATACTCCATGTGACAGGAACCCGGAAAAAAGTAGGGGTAGCTATTCTATTTCCAGAAAAAGTGAATTTCAAGTAAAGACTGATTAACAGAGATAAAGAAGGTTACTATATCATTGTAAAGGGAACAATCCAAGAGGAAGAGATAACAATCATAAATATGTATGCAACAAATACCAGTGCACCCAACCATATCAAATAAATACTAACAAACATGAAAAGCCAAAGAGGCCATAATTGAAATGTATTGGGAGATCTGAATACCCCACTGTAACAAAAATACCGCTCAACTAGACAAAAATAAAAATCAATAATAAAATCCTCAATAAGATACTGGCAAACAGAATATGGCAAATTATCATAAGGATTATAAACTGTAACCAAATGGGATTCATCCAAGGGATGCAGGGATAGTTCAACATATGCAAATCAAAAAATATAACGTATTAACTGAGTCAAGGTAAAAAATCTCAAAACATGCAGAAAAAGCTTTTGAAAAAGTTCAACACCCATTCATGATGAAAAATCCTACCAAAAATTGGCATAGATGATCAATCTTATAAAAGCTATCTATGACAAACCAACAGCCACAGTCACACTAAATGGACAAGAACTGAAAGCTTTCATTTCAAAATCAGGAACATGACAAGGATGACCACTGTCTCCACTCTTAGTCAACGTAGTCCTGGAAACTTTAGCCAGAGTAATTAGACAGGAGAAAGAAAAGGAATAAAGATAGGAAAGGGAGACGTGAAACTATCATCATTTGCAGGTGACAAGATACTCTATATAAATGACCCCAAAAACTGCACTAAAAAACTGGCAGATTTAATAAGTAAATTCAGTAGTGTAGATGTGTAGTAGTGTACAAAGTCAACATTCAAAAATCAATTGCCTTCCTGTACATGAGTAGCAAACTCACTGAGAGAGAAATTAGGTAAACAACACCTTTCACAATAGCACCAAAAATAATTAAATACTTCAGAACCAATTTAACAAAGGATGTAAAAGAACTCTACATTGAAAACTACAGTACTCTGAAAAAGGAAATTGAAGAAGTTATCAGAAAATGGACAGATACCCTGTGCTTTTGGGTAAAAAGAATCAATATAGTGAAAATGTCTGTACTTCTAAAATTGTTATGCACATTCAATGCAACTGCAATCAAAATTCCAATGAATTACCTCACAGAATTAGAGAAAACCATCCTAAAATTCATCTAAAACTGTAAGAGACTTAGACTAGCAAAGGAAATTTTGGGCAACAAAGGCAAGACAAGTGGTATCACAATCCTTGACTTGAAAATATAAATCTACTGTGATAAAAACAGTGTGGTACTGGCATAAACCAGACCGAAAGATCAATGGAGCAGATTAGAAGATACAGAAACAACTCCTGGCACACAAAGCCACCTTATTTTTGACAACAGTGCTAAACGCATTCACTGGAAGAAAGATAGCCTGATTAATAAATGGTGCTGTAAAAATGAGCACTATTCATACTGAAGATTAAAGTTAGAACCATATCTTTTACCATGCACTAACCTAAAACTCAAATGGATCAAAGATCTAAATATTAAGATAGAAACGATAAATCTGATGGAGATAGAGTAGGTAAAACTCTTGAAGACGTTGGTGTAGGCAAAAATTTTATGACCAAAACCTCAGTTCCACAGGAACTATTACAAAGAATCAACGACTGGGATCTCACCTTATTAAAAAGCTTTTGCACAGCAAGAGAAACTACCAATAGAATGAAGAGGCAGCCTACAATGTGGCAGAAAATGTTTGCCAGCTGTTCCTCAGATAAAGGATTACTCTCAAGAACTTTTAAAAAACTAAAAAAAAATCAGTCCTCCCAAATTTAAAGACCGAATCCAAAAATGGGCAGCTGAGATAAATACACACTTCTTAGATGAAGAAATACAAATGGAATATAAATATATGAAAAAATGTTCAACATCACTGGTCATTCAAGAGACACAAATTAAAACAACATTAAGATTCCACCTCACCCTGGAAAGAATGGCTATTATCAAGAAATCGACCAGTAACAAGTGCTGGAGGGACTGTGGGGGAAAAGGAACCCTTCTTCACTGTTGGTGGGAGTGGTCACTGGTGCAACCACTATGGAAATAAGTGTAGAGATTCCTCAAAATACTAGAATTTGAGGTCCTATCTGACCAAGCTACTCCCCTTCTGGGTATCTTCCTAGAAGAATTAAAAGCATCATACTACAGCGATATATGTGTAACCCTGTTTATAGCACCATAATTTGTAGTAGATAGATCTTGGAAACAACCCAAATGCTCACCAACTGAGGAATGGATAAAAAACATGTGATATTTTTATTTTATTTTATTTTTTATTTTTTTTTAAAGAGAATAGTACAAAACAAAACAGAACACAGTTAAACACAACAAAGCATTTCAGAATAGACCACTGCAAACAATACAGGTCTTCAAAACATAACAATAGGAGAGAAACATTTTTCAGATTATTAAATGCAGATGTCTTATACTCTGAGTAACTGATTTGAAGATAGCAATAATCAATGTGTATACCATTGTGACTTCCTACTTACCATGTTTTGAAATTTTTTTATTTATTTATTTATTTATTTATTTTGGTACTGGGGATCAAACTCAGAACCTCGTGCTTGTCAAGGAGGTGCTTATGCCACTAAGTTAAATTCCCGACTGAAATTTTGTTTTATGTTTTTCTCTTTAAATTAAAAAAAAAACAGAGTATGTATTCTTTATTCATAGTACATTACACTGTGTAATGCACTGTATTAACTCTTATTTACCCTTTTTGTATTAAGAAAACCCATCATATTATCTGTACCAAGCTCGAAGAATGTCATATTTGGCTAAGCAGCTCTTTGATAAGGGTAGTGGCAAACTGAATTTATAGCATATGGTCTGGTGGTAACAAGGGCTTTTATTCTTTTTAGTGGAACGTTTTTGTTCAAATTGTAACTAGCTAGTATTATATTTATTTACAGGATCTGTTTTCTTTACCAATGTATTTTCGTAATTATAGACAACCAATAAATTCAATATCTGTTAAAAAAAAAACAGAAAAGGTTACATCCCTGGCCATTAGAAATGCAAATTAATATAACACAAAGATTTCTTCTTACTCCAGAAAGAATGAAAATCACAAAGAGTTCAAATAATAACAAATATCACTGTGACTGCAGTGAAGAAAGAACCTTTCTACATTATTGGTGGGAATGTAAACTAGTTCAACCACTGTGACCAGTAGTACAAAGATTTCTCCAAAAAGTAAGGATAGAAATTCCATATGACACAGCAAGTTTCCCAAAGAGTTAATAACATCACATAACAGCAATATATGCATACCAATGTTTACAGCAGCACATTTCACAATAGCTAAGTCCTGGAATCAGCCTGTACATCTGTCAAAAGTTGAATGGGTAAAGACATGTGGTATCGATATATAATGAAATATTATTCAGCTATAAAGAAGGACAAATTTTAGACATCGGTAAGAAATTGGAAATACCTGGAAAACATAATGTTAAGTGAAATAAATTAGGCACATAAGCTTAAATACCATATAGTATTTCTCAGTTTGAGTAAGGCAAAGTACAAACAAACAGCATAGTAAAGGATGAATAGAAGGGAGCAAGTAGATAGATATCTTGAAACTAGGAAGGAGTCTAGGAGACTGAGGACAAAGGATTGAAAGGGGAAGTGGAACTGGAAGTAAGCAGAATAAAGATATGCCATGTAAGGAACCTCCATGAATGTAACATATATATCATAATGTGAGCCAATATTAATAATATCAACAACAATGAAAATAGGGAAAGGGGATTTAGAGAAGGAGGGAGAGTGTTGGGTGGGATGTGGAAAGGGATTAAAAAGATGAACAATCAGGATTAAGTACATGTACCCACTCCCCAAGATGATCGTAAATTCCATGTACTGCAAACCTGCACTAATAAAAGAATCTGTGATAAAAGAATCATGTAATCCAGAATTTAGAAACTTTGCAATTTAGAAAAAAAAATATTACTACTTTTGAAGAAAATACTCATTACAGAGAAAATTCATGTTTTAAAACACAGTAACTAGTACTGGGTAATGTGGGTTCATTTTTGCATTTCATATTCATATGGTTTGCCTGCATTAATTCATATTACTACATTTATAAAATGGAATAGCAATCTTGCCAAATAAATTTTTTAAATATCTCTTATTGGTATTATACATGTAAATAATAATGTGTATGGAAATCAAATTAATGCAAACTTTTAAAACAAAGACTTCTAACAGATAATAATAAAATATATCCTGATTAAAAACTTGAATATTTAAACTCTGGGTTATTCGTAGAATATGTTCCAAATGCCTTTCTAGTCTTTCAAAATAAAACACATGGTTGGTTCTTAATCACTTTGCTTTAAAATATGCTTAATCATTTTGTGGTAAACATATCATCTATGAGGATGATTCTTGCAAATGCTTAAAACTTGTCTTTTTCCGCTCAGTCAGAAAACAGAAAATTCCCATGAGATCTTTTCCATATCACAAAACTTCCACTATCCTTTTTGCAACTTCTTAAGTCTACCTTCAGCCTCTTAAATAATCAGAATGTATTGAAAGTGCAGAATTATGAAAACACTCATCAGTATCATTCATTCCCATGTTCAATTTAAATTTTTACCCAGCATCAAACTACCTGATGCAAGAAAAACATAGAATTTCTTAAAGCTGAGATTTGTTAAATTTAATTTCATGCATTCTTGACACCACCAAAAATAGCATACATACTCTAAATGAGCTTTGAAGTATGAAAAAAAATCCCACATTTGCTGTTTCTTTCAAAAGTACACTGTATCACTGCATTGAGATATTTTCAAAACGTGAAGCTCAAAAACACACTCCAAGTTTTTATCATGAAAATGTGCAACAATACCTTTTATGAGGAAGAAATCCTGATGTACTCAAAGAAAGTGTTACTTGTTGAAAGGTTCTTCAAAAATTCCTTTGTGGATCAGTGAAAATATGAGCAAATCGTTTTACTTTCATTGGCTCTAAAGAAAGAAAATGCGAGTAAAAGACCCTTAAATATTTGTTTCCTAAATTAAGCATAACATTTCTTGTATGTATTACTGCTCCCAGCTTAATCTTTCACACTTATCCATTACATTGGTCACCTTGCTAACTGTAATCCAGTGATGGCAATATCTGTTATGTCTATTGTCTTTCTGTATGTCATTCCCATTGTCTAGAATCCTTTCTGCTACCTGGTCTGATCAAATCTTGTAAATTCTTCAAATCTTCTATTCCTCTGTGATGACAGGTTATAGAAAACTACCAGAAGGACAATACTAAACAGTTTAACATAATTTTGAACACATTACTTTCTGTAGTACAGGAACCTAACAAGTCTGTGCCTAGGAAAAGGAAGACTATAGCTTGACACTGATAGAGTTACTTTGGGGTTAGAGGTCACTCAAGTTTGTTTGGACTATACACAGGTTATTGGATGGAAGATATTATTGACTGAAAGGCAAGCTTTGGGAAAAAAAGAAAAGAAAAGAAAAGCTTTGGGAAAAGAGACAGTTGAGAAAAGTATTGAATTTCCACAAATACAGAGGTCTGCCCCATGTATTTCCCCCTGGATAAATTGCTAAGGTAAAATAGAACATAAACAGAGAGGTCTAAAGAAAAAAACATTTCCAAGACAAATTTTTCATCTTTTAATGTTTCTTGCTCTCTAGGTAAAAGTACTTCTACAAATATTGTTAATATTTGTGATAATATCCAGAATTTTAAGGAAATTCAGCTTGTGATAATAGAGAAAATGTCGTTATTGGATAACAGTTTACTGAAATACATTCTTGCTGTCTTTTTTTTTTTCAGATTAAATGGGATGAAAATTTTCAAACGTCAATTTTGTCAGTATGTTAATAGAGGTAAACAAATTTAATTCTACAGACTTGAAATTTGGAGTAGTCAAAACCTCAGAAGCCACATATAATATCAAAATAGTACTAAATATTAACAGAAAAATATTAAAGAAATGAACAGAATGTTTTATTTATAGATATAGTTTTTCTTAAATTACACATAAAATTTTAGTTAATTTTTTGCAGACGCTTCTATGTTGATTTCCTTATTTCTTCAGAGGTAGCTTCATTAAACTTCATTGACTGATTGTTTGCTAGAAATTCAGGGGTTTCCTGGTATATCAGAGTTTCAATGCTAGAATCAGCAAGATCCTGAGCAAACCTTATGGCAAAGCCTAACCAATTCTAATAGGCACAACATCATGCTGATGAAAAATATATAACTGTATATAATCACTTAATCCTTCTTGAAAGATGAAATTACATTGGTATCTGTACCAAAATCTGATTTTAGATGTAGCTTTCCCATCATTATCTTCCAAGATCCCTCAATAAGGAATAGATAATTAAATCATTATTATAATATACAGGGTTAAATCATTGGGTCAAGTGAAAACACCATGGGATTTGATATCAGACAAAGCAGAGCTTGAAATATGTCTCCAGAACTCACTAACTAGGTGATGTTGAGGAAAATAACTTAACTCCACAAGCTTCAGGTTCCACATATTTAAAAGAATGATGCTATTTACCTCATATGACTGGTGCTTGCAAAAACTAGGTTGCACTTAGTAAAATTTTTAAAATATTACTTTCATTTTTCTCCATTTTATTGGAAATATCAAAATAGAGAAAGAAATTTGTGGTCTCCTCTTTCTAAACAATTCAATAGTTCAGCAAGTTTAATCTCTATTAATGACTGTCTTTACTCAAAGTCTACTGGTTTGAGTGTTACACCTATTTTTACAATACCTACACAGAAACATCTAGATTCATATTTGACCAAATATCTGGGTACCATGATACTCATGCAAGTGGAAATATAAATTTAAATATCACATGGAGAGAAATTAGTCCATCTTCTTTAGCTAAAATGTAGGGATTTAGTGGATGCTTCTCATTTCCTTGCATTAAGTTTTGGAGATATTTGAATTCTTTGACTGTATATAAATTGTCTGAGGTTATTAAGAGTAAGATAACCAAGTAATAAAAATGTTGGAGAAACTCCTGAGCCTACAGTGTAATTCGAGGCAGCTCAGGAACTGAGATTGGTTCTTCCAGGAGAAGCATGTGCTCATCAAATAAATTTTTGAATAGTAATATACTTTTAGTGTTAAACAGTTTTCAGAAAGGTGCTGTAAGTGTAAAATAGCTTGGTACAACCAAGGTCATTCAAAAAATGTTACAGTTAACATCTAAAATTAGCAATGTAAAGAACTGGGTGCTGACTTACAAAGAAAATTAAAACAAAAATTTAAATGTGTGGATACTGAAAGCAAGGTTTAGCATCCTGAGTAAAGCACAGTTAAACTGGTTTGACAGAAACCAATACCAAAAATTATGGCAAAAAATGGTTAGATTCTCAAAGTCAGATTCTTCAAGTTTGGTGTCTCTTTTCAGACAGCTTGGAATCTCATCAACTTTCAGAGAAAATAAGGCATAGCCTCATATCAGAAATGTTAACAAGGTCAGAAAAAGGAATGATAGTCATTATGAGGAAATAATCTGAAAATAATCAGTAGTAATAGGCTGAAAAGAGGCTTGGAAAAATAACGCGTTAATTCTAAATAGATAAAGTTTGTGTCTTTAAATTAATATATGCATTTTGGCAACCTTATGCACATTTGAAATAATGTTCTTGTTATAACTCAGCTTTTGTCATTCACTAGTCATCATCACTCATTGAAAAATATGTGCATTAGATCAAATTATTCCAACTGAGCAAGATGTTAAATGTCATATCAGGTAATGAGATAAATGAAGGAAATTTGTGATGAGTTCCACAGTCTCCCAGAGACTTTTTACACTGTGGAGAATTTTAATCTGCTTTCATGGTAAAGGTTAATAAATGCTCAGATAGCTCCTACTTGTCACGTAAAAAGCATTTTTTCAGCAATGAGTTCAATTTGGTGGTATATTTGCTCCATTTCAGAGGGTACATGATGTCCTTTGTGGAAATGATAATTTTATCAATATCAAGAGCAAACAATTATTGAATACTTTGTCATTTTAGGGTAGTGGAATAAGTACTTGCAACACAGAGAAGCATAAAATTCAATCTTTTTACTAGAAGGGAAAATCTCTTTAAATTACAGACTAGAATTTATTTTCTTCATAACATAGCTTTCTAATAAAATATGAACTCTGTCTATTTGAATAACTAAGAAGCCTTCAGAACAGAAAAGGCTGCATGTCATTCAAAAACACAGATAATTTAAAAGTTATTAAAATTGCTATTTCACTGCATTTCTAAATCTACATCTATTCTGAGACTAAGTTGAAAGCTAACAGAAACAATAACCTTTAAAATATGATGTTTAATTAAATCCCCTATCTTTTCCTATTAATAAAATCCCCTATCTTTTCCTATAATAAAAATGATAGACAAATTGTCCTCATAACTTAGTGGATCAAATCCTCATTGCCTATTGATATTATAGTTCATTCTGTGGTAACTGATATATTTTTATAAGGTCTCCAAATTGTCATTTGTATCCTTCTATGTAACAATATTAAAGTGTAGAATGCAGATATCATTAAACCTTCTGCAAAAGAGAGTGAGAAAATCTTAGAAAATTTTTAAAATGCCCCATTTTGTTATAATAATAATAATTAATATAGAATTATAAAATAGAGTTAATATCACCATTGATTATAGGTCTTCATTGAGAATAAGTAATATTTTGTTAGTAAGAAATACAAATCAAACAAATCTCTAATTCTCTTTACAATTACACTATTAAATGTGAAGTCAGAAAAGAGACAAGATATTTACTTTTAATATCTTGCTTAAACATGACTCCCAAAAGGTTAGTTCTATATACTCTACCAATACTGAAGCCTTCATTCTCATTTTATAAAATATTGTGAAAGGTATACTTCTTTGTAATCAGAAAAAATGACCCAAATTCACTTTTCCCTGCTCTTTTCGGCTAAACATCCTGAAAATAATTAACTAACATAAAAGTTCTCTGAAAGAAAGAGGCAGACTTTCTGTTATAGCTTATATCTAGAATTCTCCCCCAAAAGCTCATGTGTTCAGAAGTGGGGCTTTCTGAAGGTGACCGATCCATGGAGTCAATATACACATTAGCAAATCAGTATAGTACACACAGATGAGTACATAGTTGAATGAGCCGTTATGAGGTGGGGCTCAGTCAGAAGAGGTGAGTCATTAAGTGTATGACCTGAAAGGGTGAATCTTTCTCCCTGGCTTCTTTTCCTCTCTGTTTCCTTGCTATCATGAGTAAGTTGCTCTCTTCTGTCATATTCTTTCACCATGCCATTAAGCCTTGGCGCCTACTAACCATTGACTGAACACACTGAAACTGTGCACCAAAATATACTTCTCCTCTTTCAAATTGGGTGTCAGGTATTTTTAACAGTGATGGAAACCTACTTAAGACATCCTTTTAAAAATTTAAGACTGGAAGAGCAGCACGATAATTGGTCATTTAAGTTTCCCCATAGATTCCTAGGTTCTGGAAAGGCATGCAGTCTGGAACCTCCATTGGATATAGACGGAAAATGAAAGAAAACAAGAAAAACATGATCATGCTTCCAAAAAGACAGTATCCCTTCCCCCAAATAAGGCATTGCAACAGACACATGGTGGAGTGATTCATGCTATCCAATATTCAAGGTCAGCATATAGACCAGTCCACCATAGAAGCAACATTGATACTCAAGACAGAATAGACCGACCAGGTTCCCAAAAGCACTAGTAGGTGCCACAAGATCCTAAATAGGCACACTGATTAAATTCACATTGAAGCCATTGCAAGCTTAATCAATCATAGGAGAAGTAAGAGTAACAGTGCCTGTGATAGTTTGGATGCTGCTGGTTTCCCAAATGCCCATGTGTTAAAAGTATGGAACTGAAATACATTTGAAAAACTTAAAGGAGTTAACCTACAGATTCAAGAAGTTGAGAAAAATGCAAATCAAAAAAGCACAGATAAATCCACTTCGAGACATATCATAATTACACTTCTGGAAACCAAAGAAAAGCCTTAAATATCTAGAAAAGAGTGAAACTTTACTTATGGAGGAATACTGATGTGATTGATGAAGGACTTCACATCTCAAACCATGAAAGCCACAAGAAAGTAGCACTATACTCCCTGAAAGGGGAAAAATACCTCTTATCTTCAAATCTTATATTCTACTATTTGAATGATTTAAGTGTCTTTCTATAGGTAAATGGTTAAATAAACTTGGCACATCTGTATCATGTAAACACTACTCAGGAATGAAAAGGAGCTATTGATACATATACCATCTTGAATGAACCTCAGGAGAATTATGCTAAATGAAAAAATCACTGCCAGAAGAATACTTATCATATGATTTCATTATATAGTGTTTGAGAAATAACATAATTGTAAAGATGAAGAACAGTTTAATGCTTACAAGGGATATGCAACTTAGAATGAAGTTTTCATGTGGTGTTAATAGTTACATATCATGCTTTTGGTCACATGAAGTTACACATGTGATAAAGTTATACTGAGTTGCACACATGCATGACTGATAAATTCTGAGTTTTGAAGACTGTACTAATGTCAGTTTTTTAATGTTAACATTAAGAGAGGCCAGGGAAGGATGCACACCAATTCTCTGTACATTCATTTGCTACTTACTGTAAATCTATACTTATTTTAAAAGAAAAAATAAAAAGGCCATAGATTGGTAGCTTATGGTTAAATGTATTTAATCTAAAACACCTATTTTCTCTATATGTATCCTTCTGAACATATCAGACTCTTCCTGATGACAATGTATCTAAAGAATTCTTTCATATTTAAATCATAATAACATAATCTCCTTCTCAAGTCCTCATAAGGGAAATAGTGGAAGAGATTTAATAAGAAACACTGATTGAATCAGAAAGCCTTGCTGTAAGTGGAAAAGTTTAAACAGAATCACTGCGTACAACAACCTTGTGATGATGTCTGTTGGAATTTCCTCCTTTCCATTCTTTGAAAATCACTAATCATTTTTTTTGTCTTTTTGAGACAGGATCTCGCTATGCAGTTCAAGCTGGCCTTGAGCTCACTTTGTAGCCCAGGCTGGTCTCGAACTCACAACGATCCTCCTGCCTCAGCCTCCAAAGTGCTGGGATTACATGCGTGAGCTACCATGCCCGGCTGAAAATTACTAATCTTAACAAGACTAAACTTTGGGGCATTTTCTATCATCATATCAAGGAGAGAGCAGGTTCTTTTCAAGCAGTCCAGGTCAGAACTATGGTGCAACATTTACATGGCATGGAGTTTGCAATGCTA
>RJWT010036256.1:0-13301 GCA_004365215.1 Cuniculus paca | reverse complement strand
TTATTAAAATAGTACGGTTGAGAGCTATGATAAACAGAGCTAAGATAGTCTGTGAGTATGATGAGAAAAGAATTCATTGATTGGGCACTTTGGAATTGACAGAATTTAGTAAATAGTTTGAATCAGGAAGGCTGAGATAATGTTACATGACTTCTAAGACCTTATGAAAGAAAGAAAGAAAGAAAGAAAGAAAGAAAGAAAGAAAGAAAGAAAGAAAGAAAGAAAGAAAAGAAAGAAAGAAAAGAAAGAAAGAAAAGAAAGAAAGAAAAGGAAAAAGGAAAAAGAAGAAAGGGAAGGAAGGGAAAGGCAAGGCAAGGCAAGGCAAGGCAAGGCAAGGCAAGAGAAAAGAGGAAAAACAGGTAAACATTTCAATGGGAGAAAAAGTAAAATTCTTAACTCCATGTCAAATGCTATTCAGAATCATACAATAATCATAAAGTACCCTTCTAATTTTGTAATTAGGAGTTTTGGTAATTTTGGCAATATACCCACATATATTTGGGGGTACAGTTTGTCACAGTGAGCTGGATGTAAGTGGTATTAGTTACATCTGAAGGATGTTCTTTCAAGTTTACTGTTATGGTTTATATGATACAATGTGAGGCTTGGAAGAATATATATGTGTGTATCATATAATAATATGCTCTATATTCAACATATATATTGAAGTGTGGTCTGGGTTTATTCATGTTTTAGGCTAGTGATATAGACATTTGTTGAAAACAGTCATTGTAGAATACATATTGAACTCTGACATGATACCAGATGGATTGAAATCCTTGAGGAAATAGGAGTTATAAATACCATTGCAAAGCTGGAGAAATTTTTTTTAATTAAAAAAAAAGCTTCCTTTGTAAAGGGAGGGGAAATACACTGGAATGAGTACAGATACAATGCAGATGAAAAGTTATGAAGTGACAATTAAACCTGAGGTATAGCTTAGTGGTACAGTGCTGGTGTAACACACATGAGGTCCCAAGTTTGATCCGCAGGGCTGAATGAAGAAGAAGGAGAAGGAGAAGATTTGAGAAGAAGTGAAAAACTAGGAGAATCCTACACTAGCGAGTTTTCTCTTTGAATCCCTTCAAGGGTTGAAGTGTTAGGAAGAGGTAAGAGAATCCAAGAAGAATAGTAGAAGCTGGGAATAAGAAGGCAGAAAAGGGACACTTGGACCAAAAGTTTAAAAGATTACCAGGGAAAAGCATTAAATTGATTCTCTATGGTTGTCACATAGTTAAGTGGTTTCCTGTAATGGTGATCAGTGCCCGGGGTCCAATAAACAGGCAGTCCAGGTTGACATTTGGGTTTTAAAGCACAGGTATGGAGCAAGATCTAGGGACAAAGTTGAGAGTATTGGTGAAAATTTGAGCAAAGCAAAGTTTCATGGTTTCAAGATGATATGCAGAAGATGAAGCCAAAAGAAAAAATAGAAATTTAAGGAATCTGGGTTCTAAAACTGATTTTGAATATAGTGTATGCATAATGAAAAAAAGGAGTTGAAGTTTGGAAAAGCTATATTCAGTCAGTAAGCTACTGCAGCTAAATATAACTATTTACTGAAAAATGATTTTATTTTGTACCCTCCTCTTCCACTACCATGCCTAGCACTCAATAAATGTTTGTTGAATTACATTTATTTTCACATAAATATTTAAAATATTTTAATAATTAAAGGATAAATTATCTTTATTTTGTAATGCACCTTTCTCATAGAGACACAGCATAAAAGTCTCATATCCAAACTGATACACCACTTAAAAGCAAGAGTGAGCAGTAAGCCTTCAATTTCAAGCTAAAATTCAATGGATGTGATTCAAATACCATGTTTTGGCCAGTCAGATCTAATTTTAAAGCTATATGAGTGAACCTATTCCTAAGACATTTTATGTAAAGATTGTACTGCATGAAGTGACTCTACAACTATTGAAGAGAAGCACAACAGATTATACACAATTTTTATTGTTGGACTTTTTTCCACAGAAAAATAGACTAGTTACTGAATTTGACTTTCCTCTGCTAAAGAAACTGATCTTGGGATCCAAAAGTTGACAATCACTTGCACTGATACCTACTTTTCCTCATTTTTGAGGAAAAAAATCTCTCAGAGATAGCTTAGTTTAAGCACTTCATCACCCAGCATAGAAAAAAGAGTCCTGAGTAAGACTATAGGAAAATAGATGCACCTCGAGAGCATGTTAAGTGAAATAACTCAGACACACAAGCTTAAATATCACATGGCTTCACGTATATGAAAAACTCAATATAAAGTATGAAATAAAAAAAAGATAATAGCGAAAAATGAGATGAAAGAAAAAAATCATAATCCAGCACAGTGTATTTAAAAGTGTACTCTGACTTTGTACAATTGTCATACATACATATTTTATATATTCTTTGGCCTATTAGTCTAGTTTTCAATTTGTATATATGATAATCAACTTTATAAGGTCTTATTATTTAATGAATCTGATGCAGGAAAAAGAAAAGGAGGTGGAGGAAGGGAAAAAAGAATCGAAATATGTTATATACATGTACTAATTCCTTACAGTAAATGCAATCATTACGTACAGCAAATATGGACCAATAAAAAAAAATTTTTAAAAGATGAAGTGACTCATTTCCAAGATCATATATACAGTGAGTAGTTGACTACACTGTCACCAGAACCACTTCCTGTAACTTGGGTCACTGCTCACTGGACTATTAATCCAATACAATTAATAAAAACACTGAACAATTAATATTACACAAGCTCATTAGCTTATTCATGTAAGTAGCATATCAGGGAAATTTAATGAAATGATCATGATTAAAATAGAAGCCACTACTTTTCATCCACCTCTTACAATACAACTATGGGTTATAAATTCTTCTCATATATTCTCTGTTTTTGTTGTTGCACATGAGCAATATAAAATTAAAAATGGGCGATCGCCCACACCAACACACAAACATGGAGAGAAGAGGGACACAGGAAGAAAGTGTATAAAATGCGTAATTCAGAAATGGAAGTTGCTCTCCCTAGATAATTAGTAACAGACTATATTTGCCTTTAAAAATACTCGATGTGTTTAACTAAAATGGTAATTAGCCACTTCTTCCATTTTGGTTGAGACATATTGTATATCAATGTGTAGTGTAGTCCTGGTCTCAAGAGGGAAATGAATAATCAGGAGAATATTTTTCAATGTCTCCTCTCTGTAAAGATTTACTGAGTTGTCTCTAATGTATACTGACAGCTTCTGCATTAAAATTAGAGGAAAGTAGACATCAATATTGTCAAGCTAAAAAAAAATTCTTCCCTTTCATTTTCACTCTACTAAAATAAATCAGGTCCACATCTATTAATATTTTATTAGAATTGCTTATTTCTGAAGGACCAGAGGAAAAGGACTTTTCAAAATTTAAAAAAAGATTCAAAAAAGGTGGTAACTAATTGATAGTCTCCAGATACCAATAAAGGTGGAGACTAGAGGCTTCAAAAAGGTATTAATTTCCTTCTTCAAGTTGCTAGTGTTACTTAATGATGTACTGAATGACAGTGTGTCCTGTGTTAGTTATTTGTTTGCAAACAAAAGAGACCCCTTGTAATTATTAATGATTTATAAAATAAAATGTATTTAAAGAATATGAGGAAATAATCAAGTGCATGGGCTTATGAAATATCAGTAGTAGAATCAGAGCAAGAACCAAGGCCAGAACCAGAAAAACCGCTAAAACAAACAAGGTTCATCTACATCTTCCACCTTATTTTACCCCATTTATGATTTATAATGAGAGAAGATGAATTTGTTTTGTTGAGCCTAGGTTTTACAGGTACCCATTGATAGCACCTGAGTAGAAAGATGTGGGGATACTTTCAGCTTTTATGATTTAATCCATCTTCTAGACTGCATCCAATAGAAGAGAGAACATTTTCTAAAAGAAAACCAGGAAACTAGTAAATAAAAATTAATACTTAGAATTCATACAAAAATTATCTGCTAAAAGGCAAAATTCTTGATTTTAAAAGAAACAAGAAGTATTCTAAAAGATATGCTTTCAAACCTATGCCTGGTATATATAAGAAAATATGTACATTACTAACGTGTTCCAAAAATCTACAGAAGGTAAACTGAAAATCTGGGACACATTTCCCCCTCAAGTAATGATATTTATGAATATCTTTTACTTACCAGCAGCATTCCAACTGCCTGTACTAACCAAGTATTTGGGATTTTTTGCTATTGTTGTTTGTTTTGTTTTGTTTTCCTTGCTAGTCACAGATCCAGCTTTACATTTTAGTCTGGGGATGTACCAGGAGTCTATCATAGAGGTAGTGAGTCTATCCTGCTCCAAGGACCACTTCAGAAATGATTTAACACAGACTTCAAACTAGCACTTGTATGCAGGAAAGCAGTCCTGGCTGTATAAACGCCTGAGGGAAATTTGCATGTGGTAGTTCCAATCTCACAAACATAAACATTAAACCCTCACAGCTTGTAATGTTGCAGAAGTTTCAATATCTCCATTCATGAGGCCAAGTCTTGAGCAGATATAAGCCAAGGTGATTTAAAAGCTTTCAATGTAATGGGGTGAGTAAAAATATAATGTCTAACACTGGGAAAAATCATCTTGATGGTTTCAGCAACTTTAATAATTCCTGAGTTAATAAGTACCTTAATGGAACAGATTTTATATAATATGTACACTTTCTTTTATTTGTGTAGTACAATTAGAAATACATTGTTAGTCTGCATATCTGAATTAATGGATAAGTTTTGTCATCTTAAAATTTTTTAATTATTTTATTTATGTACAGAGATGAATTTAAGCATAATTTCTAAAGGTTGTCACAGAAACCTGAGACATATGTCTTTGAAATGTGGTTAAAATGTGTTTTAGTTCAAACAATTTCATGATCTTATTGATGGTTTCGAAGTGCATATTGCATAATTAAAATAAAAGATAAGTCAATATGGACTCAGGATTCAATCTGGGCAATTGCCTGCCTGCTCCCTAATATATCAATAGCTAGTTCAAAAGAAACGATGTAAAAACTGATATGTCATCTACCTTTGATGCTTAGCTTTGTCTGACAAAAAAGTCACCTTGAACATTAGTCCTTTTCCTAATTTGTGCAAGAACCACAACCTTCCAAAAATTCTAATGGAAAATGTGCTGCTACCTATGTGTTTCTAATACATTTGTTAAGTTATTCCCTCTTCCTTTTTCAGTATTATCATACATCTTGATTGAGAGCAAAATGCAGCTCAGGCATATAATTTGTTAAATAAACATGGCAATAAGTTATCACTAATTGGGGTTACAATCAAGCAAGTAGGTTTCTATAAAGTATTAGCCTTAAAATCGACACATTAAATACCACCAATCATATGGTTTTTCTGTTTTGTTAAGAACAGATACATATACAAATACCCCCCCACCCACACACACAGCTAATCACACATTTTTACATATAGAAGGACCTGGATAGATCAAGTATATGTGAAAGAGTAAAAGTATATGTAAAGAGACTATTTTAGATGGGGATATTTTTTAAAACAGATATACTATTTATGCATCAGAAAAAGTAAAACTTGAACATCAAACTCTGGAGTTCTCAGATACTTTCATTACAAAGAAGTACAAAGTTTGTGGTTGTTTTGTTTGGGTTTGGTTTTGTTTTTTCTGCTTGTTTTATTTTTCAGATGTTAACATTTTTTATATATATTTATATAAAAAATATATATATGTTAACATTCATATATATATTTTGACACTACTATTGATATATGTGTTTGAAAACTGTTATAATTTTATTTATATCATGGCCCTATGCCTTTTTTGTACAGTGTACAGCCCTACTTTATTCATGTAAATCCAGTTGTCCTATAACTTAAATATTACTTTCTCAGCGAACCAAATAACTCACACAACCACAAACCCAGGCACTCTCCTATAACTGTCCTATGTTGTGTCACTATATTACCAAATGTTGTGTTTCTTTCATTACCAAAGGTACTCGATCAC
Organism: Cuniculus paca; assembly: GCA_004365215.1. Taxonomy (NCBI): domain Eukaryota; kingdom Metazoa; phylum Chordata; class Mammalia; order Rodentia; family Cuniculidae; genus Cuniculus; species Cuniculus paca. The sequence goes on along the minus strand of RJWT010036256.1, from coordinate 7,289 downwards.
AGATGTATGACAGAACCACATAGATAAAAGTTTTAAGATACTAATATAATCTCCCCTCTCAATTTTGGTAAGGAATAAGAATTGAGAACCCTTTTTTTTTTGGATAAGATCTTTCTTTGTTCCCCAGGATGGCCTTAAACTCCTGGGCTCAAGGAATCTTTCCACCACAGCTGATCAAGTAGCTGGAACTATACTCTTGTACTACAGTGTTCAGATAAGAATCTGTGTTTTAAAATGTCTTCAAGTAAATCCAATGCTCACATGCATATGCACTAAATTTTGAACTTGAAAAATTTAGCATTGTTCTTATTTAATCACAACTTGATATTCATCCAAACAAAATACACAGCAGACATAGAGCAATGTTTAGAGAAGCATATAGTAGTAAATATTGATCAATAAGATGATGAAAGAAGAAATTTATACAGAGGCACAGACTGAGCTGGAAGCAGGAGTAAGGCTGTTATTAGCAGTGTGGGGAACACTTCGAAGACTTCATCTTTAAATGAGAACTGGCTGCAGGGACAAGAACATTCTAGAGGCTCATCGATTCTGAAAGCTCAAGACACAAATCTAATAATAAAGAGGAAATACTTCCTGTTATGTGCACCAGAGCTCTTGTGAAGTCATCATCTCAGATCAAAAGATTTTGTTTACCTTTTTTTTTTTTTTTTTTTTTGCAGCACCAGGGATCGAACTCCTGACCTCACACTTGCCAAGCAGGCGCTTAGGCCGCTGAGCTAAATCCCCAGCAAGATCAAAAGATTTTGATGCCTCAGAATAACTGTAAATTTTCTCTTATTACTGAATTGCATGTAAATATCACCAGGTGATTGTGGGAATACTCCTAATGGGTTTTTATAAACAAACTGAAATTTATATCATCTTTTTTGTTTTGTATTTTTGAGTCCCATGCCTCTCTTTCAACAACATTAATTCTGTCTTCCTCAGTATAGAATTAAATGTTCTGAATACTATAAAGAAATGCTTCATTCCACATAATTCAGATAAACACAACAGGCAAGCATTTATTTTACTGAGTAATGAGTTACTAGCTGAATTTAGAGGTGAGAAAGTTGTTCCTCCCTCAACAATAGGACATCCATGATGAATGAACCGTGAATTGAATGCCTCAGTATCATTGATTTCTATGGACTTTCCCCCACCCTTTCCCTTCATCTACCATTATTTTTATATATTACTGTTTCTTCTCTCCTAATATCCCAGTTTTATGGAAAAAAGTTCAGAAGGTTCAGAAGGTAATAGAGAACCAACTGTCTTTAGTCAATATCAATATATGAAAGTAATTAACATATTAATTCATTTGTAAAATGTGAGAACTATAAAGTTATGGGCATTGTTCATGTAGCCCTTGTAGTCGCAATTCCTAGAGAAATGACTGGTAAAGAATGGGAACATGGCAAATGTGTTATTTGAAAAAAAAAAACAGTGAACTAAACGTGCCTGATTTCCTTTCCCAAAGCAAAAGCTAAACCAAATGTAGGTTGGTTTTCCTCTATTCTGAAACCCTCAAAACAATTCTTTCACTCAAAAACCTAGACTCAACAGAATTCGGCATAACAGATCTTAGAGTTCAAAACGCTGCAGTCAACCATAAATGTAAAACTCGGAGCTATGAACCTATGTTTCTCTTGCCTTCTAAGGCCTGAGTGAAGTGCCCTTGAAACTTACCCAAATTAAAGAGCAGGCGGAGTGATGTGAAATTTCTACCCAGGAAGCCAACAATAGTTACAGAAGCAAAGAATATCACAAGACTGTCCAGAAATGGAAAGAGTTCATTTTAATCAGTAGAAAATGCATGCTTTTCAACTGTTGATATTTTTATAAAATACAGGGCTAAGTTTCCTATCATCAAACACCCAGAAATCTGACAATGTATTTTTAGAATTATTTATAGCACAGAAAAAATTCTCATGACAGATAACCATAGAAACTGTGCCTTTTTACTTTTGCAGGATACAAGATCATTTACTGAGAAATACACCTTGACTAGCATGTCATACAGAGGTCTCAATACCTTTAACATTGCTATTAATAACTAGGAAAATTCAAAGCCTCCAACTTATTCTCTCTCATTGTTTGCACCTGATGTCAACTTAGTCAGAATTATTTGTTTAAAATATGTAATTTAGTGGGTACCTCAGGAAGTAATGTGGAATGGATAAACCCAGCCTGCCTAACTTCAAGTGAAATACAAGAGAGAAATGTATATTAATGTGAAGTGACTATAAATCAAAAGCGATATCATTTTCCAAGGTAGCGTAAAAGCCAAGCCAGTTTGAAACCATAATTCGGCTGTCATAATCTCTTAGATATACCACTGACCTTCATTGGAAGTTCCTGCCACATAGAAGTGAATGGACCAGGAGAGGCAACATTAAATGACATGGTATTACTGTGAGGCAGGTACTTGAAGGTAATTTAGCTCACTTGAACAAGTCTTTAACCACAAGTCACACTTTCCTAGATACAAATTCTGCTGCTGTGCATGTGCATACATTCACATAAAAGGCTCCAACTGTACAAAGATACTCATTGTGTATTCCATGCCTGTGTGTACAGGTTTTTTTCAATCAATATTGAACTTGATGCTCCACTGTTTTCAAGGAACAGCTGAAAGATTTTGTATTGTAATTCCTGAAGCCACACTGTCTGATTAACTTAAGAATGTATATTTTCTCTCAGTGTTTTACATTTATTATTAATAAATAGCAGTAGCTGACATGATTGCTTGGCTGCCTACCTCTCCACAATGAATTATTCTATTAAAGTTGTGACTTTCAATATTAAGCCTGCAGTCAGAAATGGGCTTGAATCTGAAATCATGTTATTCACAATGCCGATGGTACAAGGGATCAAAACAATCCTTTCTGGAAGGAGGGTTAGAGAACAGGCTGCCTTTGCAACTTGTGGGAACTTTTAAACTACAAGGAAATGAATAATGTTTGTTATACTCCATTTGTAATTTGTTACTGAATTTTCAATCAGGAGTTAGTGCTATTTTCATAGAAAAAAATATATTGTATCATTATTCCCATCCATACACAAGAACACTAAATTGTTACTTTAAAATATTTTAACTAAGAATTCATCATGCTTGTATATGCAGGAAGAAGGGCAGAGTAGAATACAGAGCCCCCTACTGAGCTATAATTATCTGGGTACTGTACCACCAATAAGTATATCTATGTTCAACCCTCAGGTTTTCTCTTACTGAATATCTGCTGATCTCTAAAATTTTTCAGTGATAAAAAGAAAAAATCATTTTACACTTAAGGAATAATTGATTCCTTAAAGACCTTACACTTGGGGCTAGGGATATAGCTCAGTGACATAAGTGCCTGCCTGGCAACTGCAAGGTCCTAAGTTCAAGTCTCAGTACAAAATAAAAAACAAAAAACCCTTACTCTATCCATAAAGAGACAGCATTTTAAGAATCATTTGTATTACCTTACCACAAAGACTGAGAATATGGAGTTTTTAACTTCATTTAAAACTCTAGTAATAATTTCTAGGTGAATTACTCTTAATTTTTACTTGTAAGACATTCAATGGAGGTAATTAAAAGCTAAAAATAAATAACCTGCATGTGGAAAACACTGAATTTCTACCAGACCAATCATGTGTTGAAGAAGAGTTTCATACTATTTGCACAGTTAATAAATCACTGATCAACAAACAGTTTTAGAATTCCATTTATGCCAGCTTGGCACTATGATATATGATCGATAATGTTTTAAAATAATGCATTGTTACTGACTTCACACATGTCACAATTCCTGTAGCAAAGCCAAGTTTTCAAAGTCCTATGTAGTGACCATAAACATATTATAAAAATCCTTATAGTCTGCACTGAGAGAGTGACACTGCGTGCCCGGATGCTCGCCACAAGGCGCCCACTGGCTTTTAAGGGTCCCAGTGTAACTTACCATGATTTCATGAGAACGATACTATTATGCAAGTAATTCATTTTCTCACATCCCTAAACTTCTAGGTCTTTCAAACTCTTGAACAGAGATAAAATCAATGTTATAAAAGTCACTATTCTTTTTGTCATATAAATCTGGAAATATTTCATCCCACCACTAAAATCAGATAGTTAAAATCCCACACCTTATAAATTTGTCTTAAGTCTCCTAAAACCCTTGTGGGGTAACTTGTTGCCTGAGATGAAAACAAAACACTGTAAATTCCCAGAAGTTGTCAGTCACAAGCCGCCACTTTCCTGAAAATCATTTACTCTAAAGAAAAAAATACAAGCCATCCCTGAAACAATTACTACAGCACACTGCCCGTGAAACCCACCTTCTATTCCTCATTCATAAAATTTGGCTCTGCCTCAGATGGGTGGGCAGACTTACTGGATTTCCTAGTATCATAGTCAGAGGCAAATTTATGGACAATTTCCACTGCAAAACCAAGTAAAAAGCAAATATTAGTATGAAGTTCTAAACTTTTGCCAGAGAAAATATCATTTTTCTGTGAGTCATTTTAAAAATGCAAAGATGAATTATGCTAAAGAAAAAATATATAGGAAGTATTAACAAAATACTTAGAAAAGTATAATTTTCAAGGGCACTTCCAATAAGACTAAAAAGAGCATAAGATGAATATCATTTGCTCTGGCAACTTCTTAACTATTAATCACCAAATCTTATAAAGTTCCTAAAGTATCTAACTAACTTAAAGCTGTGAAAATCAAGATGATATGTGAGATATAAGAAGGATAATTATTTTATTGTTCCCCTGGGCAAACAAGAGGAAATTTTATCAGGAAAAAAAACAAAAAACTGCTGTCAGGATTATACACAGATAGCATATTTTCATTAATCAGAAGATGAGTGATGAGTTAGAGGACAGGCATCTCACTGAGACTGTTTCAAAAAATATTTGATGACCCCTAAAGTTTTATTTCTATACAGTAGATATCTAAACCTCAGACCATTCCCTCTAGCATCTACATTTTACCAAACATACAAAAAATGAATGTCAAAAAGACAACTCACACTCAGAAGATCCAAACACTTAACTCATTTATTTTACTATTGCTCTTCCTAATTCATTTAGTCAATCAATCAGTCAGTCACTTAGTCATTTATAAAATATCTATTCAGTAGCCAGTGTGTGCTGAGCATTGTTTTATGGATTGGAAATACAGTAGAAAACCAAATGTCTGGTCACAGGGGCTTCTGTCCGAGTGAAATTATATACGCTAGGAAAAGACAAAATACAAAAGGTAGTTAAATTTTAAAACCAGATAGAACAGGAAATGGTGAGAGGTTGAAATTTTAGATAGGAGAGTCCTGTCACAGATCCTCCTGTGTTTTTTGTCTTAAAGAACATTGTCAAGATATACTCGAAAACTCTGTTTTATTGTTATTTTTATTTTTTCTCTTTAAATAAAAAAATGATGTAGTGGAGTGCCAATCCAAAGATAAAGGATGATGTTTTGATATTGTAATTATCCTGTGTCCATAGTAACTCTCCAACTCATTCAATTATTGCATTCAGAGTGCTAAGACATAAGGTCAACTTGACATTATCTTTTGCCAAATTAATTACAAAGACATCCACAGGTCTCTCCAGCTCTATTCTTGTACAGCGTGAATCCATTTTTCATAGGTAACTGAAGAGATCTTACTAAAACCTAATCTTTAAGCTGTTCAGTTTTCCCATGGATCAAATTTAAAAGAGCTATGTTCCTCTCTAGCCCCTTTCTCCATCAGTCTATGTAAACAGGACTCTCAAGCCAGATACTCACTACTGATGACCCTCTACTTCTCCATCCTGTTCACGTCTCTTCACGTGCCTGCTTCCTTTCTCATTCTCTTCCTTTCCCTTTTCTTATTTCCTCTTTTGATTTCAAATGATAGACTCTACAAATTTTTCAGATTAGACATGACATATTTCAGGAAGTCATCCCTATAACTCCTAGAACTGAGCCCTAGAACTTCTCATAGCACACACACTCTGCACACCTACAACAAAAATATTACAATATTGTATTGAAAGTACAATCCCTTATGTGATGAAATGACACTATATGCCAACTTGCGTTTTCATCTGCCTCTCTTTTGTTCAAATGGGTTGTTGGTTTTAGAAATGTTGCTCCAGGGAGAGATACATTAAGGTAGAAAGAAAACATTGTCCATGAATCCTCCTGCTTTCAGAGGACAAAGAAGATATTAAGGCGTGCACCAATGACTAGGCTCAAAACATGAAGGAAAATGACTTTCTTGTCAGAGGATCATGGAAGGAGGTGAGAGCAGGTGTCCTTTGGCCTAGAAGCAAAAAGACACAGATTCCAGAGTATTCTGGTCAAGAACCCCAATCTCCTAAACAAATGTTCAGGGCGAAGGCTTAAATAAATGAGACAGTGGTATGATTTTAGAGCTCCAGGAGGGTCAAAACCTCTAACAGAGTTTGAGACTCTGGGTGCTGAGACAAGGAATGTCTCTGGGCGGCCCATATTTATTAGGTCTTCAAAAAAAGGAGATGGAATCCTGAGAAAAGGACAGGATCTGAGCAGGACCTTGGGAGTGGTTCAAGGACTTTTCCAAGTAACAAATTATGTTAATTTAGGAGAAGTATTTTAGGAGAAAATCCCCAGGTGAGATGCCTGCAGCTGCAGTCTTTAGTTAAATGGGGTTGGAGCCATGTTTCCTCAGTTATGGTCTTACCTTGCCCTTTGAGGAGTCTCCTCGTTCTCGGGTCAGCCATGCCCCGGCCATGCCGCACGTGTGTTCAATTTCCAGCTTCAGTGGCTTCCCACACCAGAGCAGAGTGTAGGGTGCACATAACGGTGCAGGCCCAGTTTTCAAAAATGTCACAATCTTAAAGGTGACATGCAAGAAGTAGAATGCCACTAGACCCAAAGCGAACAGAGAGCCTAAAGTGGTGGATGACTACCTGGCATGCTAGAGATCTTAGTGCTTAGCACCTCATGCCTAAATGAAGGCAAAGATTTCCTCATGCTTGAGGTTCCAGATCTTCTGGTACAGCTGAGGAAGAGAGGTGGAAAAAGGACCAAGAATTGTTGGTGCCATATTTTAGATCTAAAACGTCTGCCAAAAGTCCGGATCACAGGGCTGCTCTGCTCATCAGTGGATTACTCATCGGTAGATTAATCCAGTGACAAATTCATGGCTCACTGTGCTGTTAGAGGTGGGGCCAGGTCAGAAGAGGAGGGTTACATGGGATGTGACCTGGAGGTGTATGCTTGTCCTTGGCTCCTTTCTCCTCCTCTCTCTTGTTCTGATTCCTGGCCA
>RJWT010036255.1:0-13311 GCA_004365215.1 Cuniculus paca | reverse complement strand
GCTTTATCGTGTTTCATTACTATTTTAAAAGTAGGGCTTTGAGGAAAAACTTTTTAATTCAGGTGCAAGAAAGAAGAGTTGAGAGCAGTGATTCCCATAGTTCCCCACTAGGGACCCCTTTTGCTACGTCACACGTCTCATCCCTTGCAACCTCTATCTTAAAATACTTGGTAATAAAATGCTGATGTGTAACGTATCCTTTTAGTAAGCATTCTACTATTCTTAACCTCATCCACCCATCACCAGCTTTCGTGCGCCAAACTCCTTTGCTCTGGCAGGTTCGTATTAATTTGGTGACAGAGATAACCTTATGCCGGGAGCTGTAAGTTTACAGTACACAGAACCACAGTTCAAGTGCTGCTGATAAGCTGGGTAGGTATCACGGGGTACTGGGGAACCTTGATTCCCAGAGAGCCACCCCATTAGACAGGCAGCAACAATTCAGAATTTCCAGTCCCTTCCTGGGAAGGGTGTAGTCAGTCTTATCAGATATTTCTGATTTAAAACAAACCTCTGCTGTTTCATTTCAAAACAAAACAAAAACCCTCTTGATTTCTAGATGTTGGCTGTTGTTTCTTTTCAAAAAGCACTACACAGACCAAATCTAAACTTCTGCAAATAGGGCCTGTGGATTAGCAATTTGAGACCCTCAGAGTAGATCCCTTAATATTAAGTCTTTACCCTAAGATCCTTTTCCTGAAATTTGTCAGCATACAGGTTTTGCACATAGAAGCTTAAAATGATTTAGTAACCTGAGTAAACATTCTTTTTCTAGTATAAAAATGATCAATATCTCAGTTTTCTAAGAAATCCCACCATTTTTTCTAAGGGAGACATAGGGTTAAAGCATCACAAGTGTTGTTCTATCGGCAGGGGAGGACTGGCTCTTTGTTGCAACAAAGCAATCTCCATGATAAACTAGGCATAGTTCGCACACAGAATTAGATTCCAGCCTTGCCTCCCGCCTCCACACACACATCACTTTCTGTGCAATCAATATCAAATGCTGATCTTTTCTCTGTTCAGCCCAAGTATCCACTGGATTTTCACCTCATAATATGTTGGAGTGTAAAAGTCCCCAAGAGCTACAAAGATTTGCAGATGAAAAAAATTGCCCTCTCTTAGGTCCTTTGAGCTCTGCTTGCAATGCTGAAATCCGCACCTTAATTGAGCTGATCCAAAGCCACTTTCCTGTGCTGGTCTCCCGAGTAATCCAGGTAATCTGAGCTCCCCAGTGCTCTGGCCAGGCCATGCAACCAGAAGGAAGCCATTTCCTTTCCTTTGGAGGTAATGCACATCAACTGGGACAGGGCCACATGTTCAAAGACTGTTTCAGCCTTGTGCATGGGGGTGACACAGGCCTGGTAGAATTCCTTTGAAATGCCAGGGCACGCTGCAGGCTGGCTGAGCAGGAACTCAACCATGCAACATCTGGAACCCGTTAAGGTTGGCAATTTCTGCCCAAGGGACCGAAGTGCCTTTGCATTGGCAAGGCCAAGGACTTGGCTCACACTTGGCCATATTTGTAAAGGGATGCTGAAGAGAATTTGAGGCAAAGGAGGTGAGGCTTTTCTCCAGGGCCCTGTTTCAGGATGGTACAACCTGCCTGGGGAAGTCATTAGGTGCTGCACTGAAGGGCTCCCTGTCCACATTATCACACTTCTCTCTATCCCGGAGCGCTGCCCACAGGATGTAGGGTCATTCTGCGAGAATTTCCTGGAGGGAAAATGGCCTGTGCACAGGAAGGCATTCAAACAAGAACGATGGTGCAGTTTCCCTCTTACTATTCTTAGTACTGGTGGTGATGAGGCTTGAACACATGGCCTCATGCATGCTAAGCGTGAGCTCTACTGCTGAGCTTATTCTCCCAGCCCCCTCATTATTATTTTTAATGTTCATACTGTTATTATTATTTCTAATGTTTAGGAAAAATACAGGTAATTATTTCTGAGGTCATTTTATTCTGATGACTTTCTTCCAGTCTTTCATTTTAAAATGCATGCACAATCATAATAAAGTCATCATTAAATCACAACTTTATTTAAAAGCAAACACTGTCTTTTAATGTAACTCCATATTGAATACCGTTTATGAGTATGGTTAAATCATAGTAAGACAGCTATGATAAAACCCTGAATAGGAAACAACGTATTGTCTTCTATAGAGAGACAGTATGGAGTATGCAGTTGGCAATTAGAAGCCAAGGTTTTAGTTCCAGTCCTGCAAATTACTCACTGAAAAACACAATCTAATTGGAAGATCAATTAAGTTCAGGATGTGCATCATACATTTGCACACTAACAGTTCTTAGGTTCAGGAAGATAAAACTGCATTTCCCACTATGAGTTCTAATGAGCTTTAGGTTTTTTTAGTTTAGTTGCACTAGTGCAAGTTTTATGTCCAGAATTAATTCAGAGAAGGGACAACGGAAGAGTACCCATTTTAGCTAGTCTGGATGTAGCAGATACAGAATGACTTCAGAACCAAGCATCCTGGAAATAACCTCTAGTCTCTGGGTTTATGCCAGGGTAGGGTGTTCTGGGAACCACAGTTGCAGAGGTTATTTCTTGATTCCTAAATCTCAACTGAAGTAGTATCATCCTGGGGCCTGTGGTTACTGTAGCAACATTTAGATCCCTAGTTCTGATTGTAATTGGGGTAACACTTCCCTTAGCGGTCCAGTTCTTCATAGTTATTTTGAAACACATTTCTAAGCCAGCCTAGTGCTTATCTTTCTAGCAATTCCAATGATGCCCTGAATTAAGTCCCTTTCTGCTTAAAATAACTAGAATGGTGTCTCTGCCCATAACTGACTAGTCCTAGCACACTGTGATTCACTCTCCAGAATGCTCCTCTGAAGTACTTTCCATGATCGCATGAGTTGAGAGATGCACATGGCTTTTCTCCTTGACCAACAGCAGCTCTTGTTGGTAGTTGTATTTGTGTCTGTACTTTTCTGAATTGTAAATTTTTCTCATAATCCATCAACTCTGCCCTCTGTCTTCCAGTACTCTGGCTATGCTTCCATGCCTCTGTGAAGAGCTCAGGCTCCAAAGCAAAGGAGGAAGCTTCCAAAATGGAAAAATGGTGCATTTTTGTTTCCTTCAGCACTCAACACAGTGCCTACTTGATGTGGCCGTGGGAAATCCTTCAGAGCTTAGTTTACAATAAATGGCAGAGAGCCCAGAGATTCAGAATGTTTTCTAACATTCTGTGAAACTGCATTATCACTTTATGAGTTACACTGTACCTTTGGTAAATTGCTTCTGCTTTATGGCATAATGGTTCCGAATTGTGGGTCACAGCTCCTCACATTGCCCAAGAACCTCCTTTGGAAACTGGCATCGTAGAATTTTCCTTGAGTGCTAAGGAAGACTAATAAGTGCAAAGCTTAAAAAAAGTTTTGGTTTTTATAAAATTACACCTAGCAAAAGCTCTGATGTAAATTCTCATTAATAATAATTATGAAATACTTTATTAAAAACATTCATGATATATTGAGAAATATAACAGTCTCACATCCACTGGGAATATCAAACACTTACATTCTGGTAATTTGTGTTCTGATACTTTTGTCCAGGGTCACCCTTCACGTGGGTGCTGAGGGCTGACATGCGTGAGTCTGCATCTTGGTGTGCGGTGTGTGGTGGCTCTCGTTAACCTTCTGATGTTGGAGTCGGGGTCACAGCTTTCCTTCAAGGGGATGGCCCTGGACCTGGCTTCTTCCTGTGGGACTCCACCAAGTGACAGTTCTATTCCCTCCCAGTAGAGTCAGTGCCATAGGCTGGCAAAGAAGCCTTTAACACATGAGCCTTGAGGGAATATTTGTCAAACCACAGCCATACTGAGGTGGTGAACTGATTCTGAGTTGTGTGGTTTCCTCGTACTTTTTCAGCTGAGAAGAGTGTAAGAACATCTAGCTACAACTGCTCCTAAGGATTTTCGAGCCTTTTTTTTTTTTAAATACTTCTCTTTTTTCTATAGAACCTACATTGTCAGTATATTATTGATCATTTTATTTTTCTCCTGTTCCCCCCACCCCTAAGAAGTGGTAAAATTAGCGCATATTTAAGCTGTGATACAATATTACTTTACCCTCAAAATGCTACAGCTTGAAATCTGTGCCTCCCTTAAGGTTACTTCATATTTCCCTCCCATGGTGTCCTTTGTCTTTACAGGATGGCTCTTAAATAAAGGGAATGGATCCCAAGAATGCTCTGAGATTCACAGTTCACTGATGCATTTGTCAATGGAAACAATGGCAAGAAATGACGAAAAGAAGGACAGGATGCCTTGAGAAAGAACTTGAAATGAACTTCACATGGGAACAGGTCTGGATGAATACATTTCTGTGAATTAGTGTATTCCACAGGTGGAAAAAACTAATACTCTCAGTATGACACAAAAGAGCATTATAAGTAATAATTACTTGAATATGCTAACATTAAATTCTTGAGCGGAAACTTTGGAGAGATTGCCCCAGAGGCAATTTTTGATTTTTAGCTAAATTTTTGATGAAATTTCATGAATTGGAGATCCTATGATTTAAGGACTAATTATGTGTTCTCCAATGCACCTTTATTTAATTTCCATCCCCTTCGCTGAAATCCGACTCTGAGGAATGCAAACAGGAAGGGGTGGGAGCGGTGCCTCTAATACTGACAAGTATTTGAGACACATTTGCCTGACAAACACTCCCTTCAGCAAGGTCCTGGGTCTCTTGCTGATATACACAGTGTCTTTTTGCCCCAAATGTTGAATTAATCAAGCCTGTTTTTCAGTAAGTTAAAAAAAAAAAAGACAAAAGAAAAAAAACCCTGAATATGTTACTTATTTTTCTATTTCATTTTATCACCTTTTGCTATATGTTTTCCAACTCAGTGAACTGAGGATGCAGAAAATGCAAGTAACTGTGTTGTAAAGTGAATAACATTTTTCTTGAGAAAAACAGGCCAGGAAATGTGCTACTTGAATTCCACAATAAGAACGATGTTTTAAAAATACGTCACAGAACCATTTATTAATTTAAATAATAGATTCATTACCAAGTTTGGGCTCCAACTGAATATGGAGAACTAGCTTGACTGTGTTTTTTTAAAAATGAAAAACACTGCCTTCAGGAACACCAAACACCTACTAAATTGTGCTAGTTGGCAAAGATGACAGATGACTGGGATGGCCGAGCCCATAATGAAGTATGCTGGAGTTGCTAAGGCAGAACGGAAAATGGAGTTTCCCTTACAATTGCATTTTGGTCAGAGAAAGACCACCTATAAGAAAGAAGAAAAGAATAAAAGAAATGGGAGAATGTGTTTTTCATTTTTGTCCATTGCTTATTCCAAGGTTTCCCCATTAAATGTGTAAACTGGGGGAGTGCGTTATAGCATTGTTATGATTATTTATCAAAACAGGACAGTGAGTACTCGCTGAAGGCACATTTACTTAAACTAGGTTGTACTCTCCATGGTGACATTATTTGGACTCAAATCCTGTTCTTCATGTCCTTTTCCTATACCTCTAGCTCAGAAAACTTTAAAGAACCTTATAGATGCAAGTCTCTTTTTTCCTTGCTGTGTATCTCAGGCACCTTTTTATTGGACAAAGTAGTGCTCAACGTTTTTATGTTGTTAGATTCCCAGAATGAATTCTGAAGAACTCATGAAACGTAATAGCCTTGAAAAACTTGGTTCATTTGCTCTAATTGTACCTGACTGAAAACAAGCAAACTAATTTGCCAATCTGTATTCCTTTTCTGCTTTCATTAAATAATCTAATTGTAAAGGTCTTTCAAGATGAACACAGTTCCCAGGTAATCACCATCCTTCCTTTGTGTTCATTAAAGTTTCCTTCCTTTCCCCTGCCTTGGAGAGATTTTTCAATAGGCTAATAGTTTTAATTCCGTTGGGACTGTATTCTACCCTGTATTTTATTTTGTGAAATGCTTTCTGCGACAAAAAATATAAAAAATATAAAGTAGCTTAGTGAGAGAGGAGTGCGAACTCCGAACAGACAGAAAGAGAATCATGAAGCCAGGAAAAGAGGAAAATTGTCCGCAGTTCTTTCCTTGTACTGAGCTCTGCGTGCAGCAGCCACTTTTCCAGTTATTCTCCTCCAGTACTCGGAACAGCCAGGACCATTCCAATATTCACGTGAAGGGCAACTGAATTAAAATAGAAAAGAAGCAGATATGTGAGTCTGACAGTTGGTTTTGACTCCCACCCACTGAGAGACTGAAGAAGTTTATTGTTTCAGTTGATACCTGGTTTTCGGTGATATATTGTTTGTTGCTGTTATTTTTAAAGCTATCCCGTTTCTTTATTTTGAAAGGCGAGCATGAGCAAAGCTTTTCTTTTCCCTTGGAACTAGTCCACGTCTTAGCTTACAAGCAACAGCAACTGTTCTGTGTCAGTCACTTTCGGGGCCTTGTTCATGAATGGGATCTTTAGGAGACTTCGCCCCGTAACCCCAAGTCCTGGAAGTCATTTACACACCAGTGCACAGCGCTCTTCTTGTTACACACCCGTGTGTTTATTATCGAAAACCACAACAGGGAGATGGATTCTGGGCTCCTGAGGGGATGAAACTGTGTGACGCACCTCTCCTAGTTATGGGCGCGATTGAGACTTCTGTCATTTCTTGTTACTTAATGTTTTAATTTAAAACTCTTAAAGGGCTGGGATGTGACTCCAAGAGGCCCTGGGTTCCATCCCAGAGCCACAATTAATAGATAAATAAATATTCTTGAAAACTAGAATATTTTTTGTTACTTTATAGTCTCAGGTAAGGTAACCTTCAGGCTTTTCTCTGACAAATATTCCTGTTAGAACCACACTGTAGGCCAGGCAGTTATTTATTTATTTATTTATTTATTTATTTATTTATTTATTTATTTTTTGCGGCACCAGGGATTGAACTCACTACCTTGAGCTTGCCAGGCAGGCTCTTAGACTGCTGAGCTACATCCCCGGCCCCAGGCAGTTATTTCTAACCGGACTGAAAAGAAATAAAAAGAGGCAAATGATTAGCACCTGAAGATTCATGCCCAAACACTCTGAGGCCCTATTTAATAAAAGCAGAAACCTCTTGGGATACAGATTCAACAGCGAAGTTTATGTAAGTTAGCCGGTCAGCAGAGGGACTTCCCATTCACCATGACCCGTTCTGACTAACCTGATCCCCTCCGATGACTCCTGCCTCACTCGGGCCTACTCATCACCGTAAGATAAACTTCACCTTCAGTGGCCACCTCAGGCCGCTTCTTCCAAATGCATAGTCACCATGCTGGGCATGGCAAGCTCCGTCTCCAGACCACAGCAGGAATTAGCAGGGGTGGGGGAGGCTTCTGATTTGACTTTAACTCCTCCTCACTCCCCCAACTCCCCTATCCAAACTGAGAGAGGAAGGAATATTCCTGAGAAAAGTACAACATGAGGATGGAACCATGATTTATTCTTTTTGGGCGATACATGGAGCCAATTAGAACTTCATGGTTCTTGATACTTAAAAATATATTTAGAAGATACCAATTTTCAGAAATCTCTGTTCAATCTGAATGAATTATTAGACTTGGAATGTATTTTTCTCACTTTCGATGAAATTTATTGACCTAGCTTACTGATGAGCAATTCTCTCTTCTACTATTTTAATTTTTTATGTCTAATTTTTAATAAATTTATCTATAAAGTTTGCCTTACTTGCTTCTCTTGTTGCTGAGGCAAAATATCCAACATCTAAAGTTGAAGGAGGAAAGGTTAATTTGGCTCACAGTTTGTAGAGATTTTAGCCCAATTGGCTGGCTCCATGGCAGGATGGTAAGACAGAGGACCATCACAAAGGAGAGACAGTTCATGTTAGGCAGAAGACAACAAATGCTGACAGAATGCTCCTGGAAAAGACCAAGCCCAGGGATTTCTGCTGGGAAGGACTGCATTGGCTGCTGGACTCCAGACGATTTGTGTTGTGGCTTGGCAGAAACTTTGCCTGCATTTTGCTCATGTCCAGAGACTTTGCCTGAGACTGAGATGAAGGGTGGTAGACTAATTAATCTTGAAGAAGAAATTTCAAGACAGTCTAATGTTGAGGTTGTGGCATGGCTACTGCTGGGGCTTTAGCCAGATTTATGTTGAGACTAAAGAGCAAAGAGCCTAGAAGAATGACTTAAAATGTTTTGAGTTTGGCCAGAAAGGAAGTTCCAGTAAAGTGCGGCCTGCAAAGATGAAACAGGAGCAGTAGTCCACAGTGAGCAGGCAGGTGAGAGTGCGTTAGCTCTCTTTGGGTGCCTTATATTTTATGCAGGCTGCCCACCCTAGGGTGAGTGCTGTGATTTGAGTCTGGATGTCCCCTCAAAGCCTCATGCAGTCATGGAGGTGGGCTTCTACAGTTTATAAGTGACTCATGATCCAATGCTGGGGCTGTGGGTGTGAATGCCACACCCAAGTGAGTGTGACCTACATACGAAATAAGGGACAAGAAACAGTCTTCTCTCCATACTTCTCCCCTTTTTCCCTTTTTGGTGTTGTCACTTGCAGCCACCATGAACAACTGCCCCTCAGCCATGCCACCCTGCCTTGGAGCCAGCTGAGTATGGACTGAAAGTTTCAAAAACTATAAACTAAATAAACCTTTCCTTCCCCAATTTTGAGGGTCAGGTATTTTGTCCCAGCAATGAGAGAGAAGTAGCTAACACAGTGGGTGTAGTCCTCACACCCTAGCCAGAACTATGCCAAACCAATCAGCGGGCTGACTTAGTAGTCATACATCTGCGATCCCAGCACCACACTCGCTAGATCCAGCCTCCTGGATGAGAAGCACCCCTATGACTGCGTGGGGCTTACAGGGACATCTGGACACCAGCCATAACTAATTTCTTAGTCTATATGTTACATTTTTCACATCTAGAATTTCAGCTCAGCTCTTTATTACAGATAAAATTCCAACTTTGGTTCATCATCTTTTCCTTTATTTTACTGAACAGTAAGCAGCTAAAATCCTTACCAGATCATGCCAATATTTAGGTCACTATGGGATCTGTGTCCACAGATTTTCTGTAAATCTCATAAGCTCATCTCTTGGAATTCTAAGTGATTCTTTAAAATTAAAAGCAGGACACTGGCTGGGTGCAATGGTGCACACACCTGTAATTCAAGCTACTTTGGAGGCTGGGGCAGGAGGATGAAGGTCATAAATTTGAGGCTAGCCTGAGCAACTTACCAAGACCTTGTCTTAAAATAAAAATTTAAAAAGGACTAGGGATGAAGCTCAGCGTATGCCACTTGCCGAGCATATGTAACATCTTGAGTTCAATCCCTAGTACTGCAAACAAACAAAACACCAGGACACTGTGCATAAAAAAACAGATGCTTCAGCTAGTCTTTTTCCAGAGTAGGTATATTCTAGGAACTCCAATGGCACAAGCAGTTAGTGCGCGGTACTTATACAGAGTAGGTGTATTCTTTCCTCTTGAAAGTGACAGAAATGAAAGAAAATCATTCAGACCACACCTTATATCAGTTACATAAAAAAAAGTCTGGGGCTGACAGCTAGGTGTCAATAATTATGAAGAATTCTCCATTGTGTATAAGTACCACATTTTCTTTATTCATCTCTCTATTGGTGGACATATGGGTCACTTCCTCAATACATATATTAAATTCTTCCCCTATTATATGAAAACACAGTCAAAAGTAACAGTATTTTATATCCCCAACCATATTCAGATAATCATTTTTAAGTTTTTTTTAACTGAGCACCAACAATGTGTCAGGTATTAGGAATAGCACAGTAAGCCAAACAAAGGTCCTGCTCTAAAGGACCCAATGCCATAGTGGGGGTTAGTCAAATAGGATACCAGAAGGTGGCTAAACACTACGCAGAACGTGAGACAGGGTAGGGTACAGAGCCTAGAGAAGACCTCTTGTTGTAAAATGTGTCCAGGAAAAGTCACGTTGTGTAACAGAAGCCTGAATGGAGTCAGGGACCAAGCCACATGAATTATCTGAGGTCAGTGTATTCTAGGTACAGGAAACAGCAGCCAGGACATCCTGAGAAGAGAACATTTCTGGCATGTTCAGTAGACAAGAGGTGTGCAAGGCTACAGTGAATGAAAGGCTGGTAGAAAATCATCGAATGTTTTCTTTTCTCTCTTCCTGTTATCTCTCATGCTATGTTTTGTTACTTTTATTAAGGATCCTGATGGAGAAGGAGCATCATTGTCTCTGAGATTCAATTTTCCATGTACTGAAAGTCTCCACGGTCATTCTTTTGAGATCATGGCCTACTGTGAATGCCCTGGAGCCCGCACCCTCCACAGGGAAGACTGATTCTGTTTCAAAGCAAGCCTTTATACTTGCTGCTCGTCCGCGATGTGCTTGTGGAAGGCCAGTCATGTCCTGGCATGACGTGCTGAGCTAGGCTTACAGAAATAGGCTTCTTGTAATACAGCTGAATGCTTAGAATTCTTGAGTCACTTCCCCCCATGTACATAAACACTATATATCTTTATACCACCAGTTTTAAATAAAACAGAATTAAGTATTAGCTGTTCGGCCAGTGTATTGGAGTAGAGAAAGGGCCTATCAGGAGCTTCGTCAAGCCTAGATTCAGTCTCATGAGTGTATCTTCTTTAATGGAAAAGACAAATTAGTTATAGGTGTTTGATCTGGAGTCAATGAGTCAGTGATAAAGAGAGAAGTTTAATACTCAGCCCTTGTGGACTCATGCCTCTGACGTTGGGAGAAAGACTGCAAAAATTGTGTCAAAAAACAGAAAAGTTGTTTTTCAGAGGTCTGGCAAGTCAGCCAAAGCTCAAGTAGGTCCAGCTTTGCAGCCTGAATATCAGATAACAGCTCTGAGGTTCATGTGTGAGCAGGGAAGGAACCCAAAGGGCTTGAGAGGCCAAGTACAATCTCACTCTAAACTGAGGAGACATAAGAAAGGCCTCTTTCTTTCATGGCCTTCACTCCCTGGTACTGGCAGGAGTAAGTAGTGTCTTTGGCCACACTTGTGGCATTAACACATTACCTTCTTTGGTGAAACTATTGCCAATTATTTGAGAGAGCTTTTGTTTGAGTCAGATAGAAATCATGAACCGGCAAAACGCAGCTCTGCTAGGAGCCCGAGGCTTTGAGTGCCACTACCCATGAGGAATGTGACCTTGATGCACTCTTAGCCTCAGGTGTTAGTATTATAGGTCTTGGTCCTGGGGTCACTAAGTCAATGCCAGTGAAAGTCAGACACCATCAGTCCACTCTGCTGGTTTCCAGTATCTCCCACTGCTGGCCTCACCAGTTGATGCCAGCTAATGCTGGACACCATCAGTTGACCCTGCTGGTTGCTGGTCTCTCTTGCTGGTCTTCCTCAGTTGCCAGTGTCAGGGGCTCTTGAGGCCTAACAGCCTTGTGTGTTTGTACCTCTTTTTAAGGCAATCACTCTGCCCATACATACTGAAGATAAGAATCCCCGGTAGATTTACAGGACCTTCCAAGGCCAAGCCACAAGAGAAATGAACCACAAGTAGTATATTTGTTGGACTGCCTAAGCAATCATTATTTGAACAGGAAATGGACTGCAGCACATAGGAGTCAGAGCCCAACAGGAAGATTCTTATATACAAGGAGCAGGTTTGTGACTGACCCAAATTCAGCCTGCTAACTTGTCCAGATTTGAGTCTCTGATTGATCTAAATTTGAGCCTACCGGTTGGTCCAAATTGGTAGAAACTGAAGCCTTCCATTCCAAGCCTACTGACTGGTTCAACTGTATTCTACTGCTCAGTTCAAATTGGAGCTTACTACAGTCAGGTCAGATTTCTTCTGGAGAGGGTGGGGGTATCTAGGATATTGATTGAGAGCTTCTCTGTGTCCATGAAAATGGCAGGGCTGAAAACAGAGATTCCACAGGATGGCTAGTTGTGTTTATCACGGCTTACTGAGGTTTGGACGGTTGGGGATGTTGATAACGGACCCAGGTTACTCCCTGATTTCTGCCAAGTCAGAAATAATGTCTCACCTGTTTCTTCAGAGAGGCAACAGTGTCAGAGGTGGCTGAGGTTAGGAACAGGTGCCACAGTGGACGCCTGAGCTGCAGCTCCCCACAGAACAGCCTCCAAAGGGCCACAGTATAACATGGTTGGCAGGAGGACACTGACACTGGGACTGTCTGAAGCCTATTGGTGCTTTCGGTATCAGCCACAGAGATAACAGAGTGGGAGAAGAGGATAATGGTGGATATTGAGTGTTGCGGCAAGAATTTTGATTGAATCAGAACCTCTTTAAGAAGTGGGACATGATAAGGACAAAGTCAGAGAATAACAGTTTTGGTCACTGTAATGTTATTTTTATCCTTAGAATATTGTGATATCTGGGAGATAGAAGATAGAAACATACTCCAAAGAAAAGAGAGGTAAAATATGTTCACTTTAGACATAGAGATTATTGTCCTTTACGGACTAAATGTTTGTGTCCCCCACAATATGCACATTTTAAAGCCCTAACTCCCAGTAAGATAGTATAGGTAGGCAGGGCCTTTAGGAAAGGATTAGGCTTAGGCGAGGTCATGATGTTGGAGCTCTTCTTATCCTTATAGGAAGAGGAAGAGACGCCACAGCTGCCACTCTGCCATGTGAGGGTACAACTAGAAGGCAATGATTTACAAGCCAGAGAGAGTCCTCACCAGAAACCAAATCTTTTGGCACCTTCACCTTAGACTTCCCCATCTCCAGAACTTTAAAAATATAAATTTTTATTGTTAAAACATTCAGACTATGGTTTGTTAGAGCAATCACAGTGAAGGTCGAATGACTAAGCAATGCATGCGAATATGAATGTAGTCTCCAGAGAACACAGAGACTGAGTCCAGGCTTCTTCCCAAGTTAACAGATTTCTGTATTCTTTATGAGGCCAATGGAAAAACTGAAAATACATAGCAAGTCGGTGAGCGATACATGAGCAGCCCTGTTGGATTCTGTACCTATAATAAATACTGCAGATGATCCACTTATATGGAGATGACGTTTATTTTGGCTTGGAGTTTTGGAGGCTTCTATCCATGGTCGGTTGACCTCATTGCTTTGGGCCCATGGCGATGCTGTGGCAAGAGGATGTGGTGAGGCAGAAGTAGTCACTGTGGCCATGGAGGAGGGGAAAAGAAAGAATGGGCTGTGGTTCCATTGTCCCCTTTGGGAACACCAACTCAGTGACCAGAGACTTCCTGTCAAGATCACCTCTTCAAGTTTCCACACCTCTTCCAAAGTACCACGCTAGGGATGAAGCCTTTGGGGCATTCAGGATCCAAACCATAGCACCAGGAATCTTCC
>RJWT010036254.1:0-13310 GCA_004365215.1 Cuniculus paca | reverse complement strand
TAAGTTCTTTGTCTAAGGGACAGTTGGCTAAAATTTTTTTCACTCTGTTGGTGATTTCTTTTGTTGTGCAAAAATTTCAATAAGACAAAATCCCAGTTGTTGATTCTTCTCATACAGTTTGAGTTTTGTTTATGAACTCTCTGCCTACCCCTATGTCTTCAAGATTTCTACCTAGTTTCTCTTCCAGTAGATTTAGTGTTTCTGTTTTAATATTTAGATCTTTAGATTTTGATTTTAGTTTAGTGCATGCTGATGGACATGGGTCTAGTTTTGGTCTTCAGCATGTGTAGAGCCAGTTTTTCCAGTACTATTTATTAAAGAGGTTATCTTTCAGTGAACATGTTTGACCCCTTTGTGAAAGATAAGGTGGCTGAGTGTGTTTGTAATTGTGTTTGCATCTTCTAATCTGTTCCACTGATCGTTGAGTCTGATTTTTTTTCTTTTCCCAATATCATGCTTTATTATAGTAGCTTTACAGTATAATTTCAAGTTAGGGATTGTCATGCCTCCTATCTTACCTTTGTTGCCCAGGATTGCCTTTGCTATTCTCGGTTTCTTCTTTTTCCATGAATTTTAGGAGTGTTTTCTCTAGATCTGTGAGGTATGCTAATGGTATTTTGATTGAGAATCAAATAAGTAATAATATGATTGTAACAGAAGACCCTAATGCCTCATTGTCACAAAGAGACAGATCAACTGGACAAAAAGTCAGCAATGAAATAACAGAACAGAACCAAACCAGTGAACAAATGGACTTAGTAGACATTTTCAGAGTGTTCCACCCAACATCAAAATACACATTCTTCTCAGCTACACATGGGACATTCTCTAAAATAGACCCTAAAGTAACCCATAGAACATGCTTAAGTAAATGTAAAGGAACTGAAATTATTTCATGCATATTATCTGACCATAGTGCAATGAAATTGGAAATTAATGGCAAAAGAAACCATAAAAATTCCACACAGAAATTAAGTAGCACCCTCCTGACCGAGCAATGGATCACAGATGAAATTAAAAAGGACATTAAACAATATCTACAATCAAATGAAAATACAAGTACAACTTAGCAGTGGTAATTTTTTGTCCACACAAATCTTCCAAGTCGTCATTGTGGAGCTCCAACATGGCAAGGTGATCACAAAAAGACACCTTATCAGAATTCTTCTTCCTGATCCCAGCCAGACTTCATGCCCTTCCTTCCCAAGCACATCAAAGGCTCCCAGTCCCTAAATAAAATGTCACTCCTGCTTCATCATCACCAGCTAGTTTAGCACCATCCCAGCAAGAGTTATAAAAGCAGCTTCATCCCTTTGTTAGAGCTGAGAGTTCCTGCACCTCTTTGCAGCCCCCCTGACTCTCCCATGCCCTGATTAAAAGGCCTTTCTATACTTTGTTTCCCTCTCTTATCTTTTCTGCACTACCTCAGATTGAGGGTCAAAAAAGCTTGATCAACCAGAACCTGAAGAATGAATCTTATAGCAGTGAATTCTCATATCTGGAAAACAGAATGAACACAAATAAATAACCTAATGCTACACCTCAAGCTTCTAGAAAAAGAAGAGTGAATCAAGCACAAAGCTCAGAATGTGGGAGAAAATTATAAAAATCAGAGCAGAAATTAACACAATTGAGACTTAGAAAACAATACAAAGAATTAATGAATTGAAGAGTTGATTCTCTGAAAGAATAAATAAAACTAATAAATCCCTAACCAACCTTACCAAAAAAAAAAAAAAGGAAAGAAAACACTCAATTTCATGCAATGAAGAATGCAAGAGGTGAAACCATTGCAAACATCCTGTAGAAATTCAGAAGATCATCAATACCTACTCTAAAAATCTTTACTCATATAGAATGGAAAACACAGAAGACATGAACAGATTCTTAGAGATGCATGAATTATGAAAGCTGAATCAGAAAGATATAAAAATTCTGAATAGTCCAATGTCAGTTAATTAAATTGAAAATGTAATGAAAAATTTACCAACAGGGCCAAGGATATAGCTCAGCAGCATAGTGCCTGCCTGGCAAACATGAGGTCCTAAGTTCGTTTCCCCATACCAAAAAAAAAAAAAACTTACCAACAAAGAAAAGCCCAGGTCCTAATGGATTCACAGCTGAATTCTACAACAAATTTGAAGAAGATTTAATGCCAATACTAAAGTTTCAGCATGGAAACTCTCTGAAATTCTAAGTCTATTTCACTTTCATTATGAGATCATTGAGGGTTTTCTTGAATGAGAGAATGTGAAAGAGACTACAGCATCCAAATCAGTAGATTAAAATTATTGAAAGGATGAGTAATTGGAGTAATGTTACAGAATATCAATCAGATTATCTGTATAGCACATAAGTTTCCGGTTTGATCTAGTCAATTCACAGGCCATCAAAAAGTAAATAGAGAAACCATGAGTTTGATCCAAGAATCTTTTGCATTAGAATGCAGTCATTTATTCTCTTCAGCTATTTAATTCCTTCCCTGTGTGCTGAGGAAGAATGGAACCAGTGATGAGAGATGGAAATTGAGTTCAGACTGTAATTGCTTTCATAGATACTGATAACAGAAGCTGTTTCATACCTACTAATATTTTATAGTGTATTTGCAACTTTTTTTCCTAGACAAGACTTAATATAAATAGAGGGGTTGATCAGAAAAGCCTTAAAGTGAATCTCTGGGTGTGGTTTCCAAATATATCTGGGTGTTAGGACCACCAACAGAGTCTGGGCCCCAGAACAAGTGATTTGCAATCTCTCATAGAGCCCCAGTAGTTATGGCTTTTACTGAATCCTTGGGGGATTTGCTATAGAGCAAAGTTTGGAAGCCACATATGGAATCTGACCTTTCGTTTCCAGTGATGAGACTGATGTGACTGGTTGAAGATGTATCACAACTCGCACCATTTCACCTCATCGCTAGCTCATCTTTCTCAGGAAAACATCACCATGTCCATAGTGTGGTCTTGCTGCTGTGATTAACTGGTCACATTTGTGGTGTGACTGGTCACTTCTCTGACTTCTTCTATTGCCCTTTACCTGCACGCCTCTCATTACCCTCCAAACTCAAACACCGTGAGCCTCCAGGATGATGGATTTTCTGTTCATTGTCTCATTTTCTAATATCCACACAGACCATATTTCACTTTATCAAAGTTTCTTTTAAGAAGTGACCTTAACAAAGAATGCTTCCTTGACTACATTTATGTCCTGATTTGTGCTTGCTATCACCTAATACTTCATATATTTGCAAGTTTGCCTATTGTCTGTTTCCTACTCAACTTAGTTGCAAGCTCTTAAAGAACAGAAAAGCTACGTGCTCACTGCTGTGTTACCAACATAGAGATCTTACACATAGTAAACTCTCAGTAAATATTTGCAAGGGAATAAATGAATACCTCTTCCTACGATTGTCTCCTGGGCTGACAGACCAGTGTAATCATGGAAATTGGAGTGGTGTAAGAGATTTGAACTCAGACCTGCCTTGCATCCTTATGTCTGATGCTGAACAAGTTACTGATCTGAGCATCGACCTTCCATGTGCCAAGTGGGGGCCCTGACACTGAAGGATCCTTGTGAGAGTTATACAGAATAGGCCAATTAGAGCTCCTCGGGGAAGCAGGCTAATGAGGGCCTTGGTTTGGGTTACTCCATTGGGAAGTCCATGGGGCAATGGAGTTGATTGGAGTCCCCAAATGAGTCGTAGAGGAGCCAGAAGTATCCTTTAGTTTCTTAATCATGAAGCAGTGGCATATTGTGCAATGCCCATGGGCATTGGACCACGGTTCATTAACAGATTAGGAAAGAGGGAATGACAAGGAGTCTTCTCTGGTCAGCATGTGTCACGGCCTTGTGCTAAGTGAGATGTACCCAGAGGAGAGAAGGAATCCCTTGCCACCTTGCACAGTCCCTTTCAGGCCTTTGCCTTAAAGGGCTGACTGAGAACAGGCAAGTTAATCTCTTAGAAGAAGTGGGACAACTCACCAAGCAAACCCTGTGATCACGTGAAACAGCAGTGTTCTTTGCCCAGTATCACCCAAGCTGAGATTTAAGGTTTGTAATTTGCAGAATAAAGAAGAGGAAAAAAAAAAGGTATTGACAATGATATTAAAAATCTATGATCCAGGTGACTGGCTACTTGCCTTCACAGTTCAGTCACAAAAGCATTTAAATCTATTAATCTATAAATAGAATCACTGTACTTATTTTTCCAAGGAGGAAACAAAGTTTGACAAGGTGAAGCGTCTGGCGATAGCATGTAGTTTTTCAACACAGAACTTTGCAAAACCTTACCTGTCCTAACACTGTCATTTACCAATTCTGTGTTTTTAGAAGCTGTGCTTCATCTTGTGTGTTTGTTTTCTCTTTTGTAAAGTATCACAATAGCAACAATAATAACTAGTCATGGATAGATGCTGAGATAAGCTGGTGAAAGAGAGGCACTCAGCCTTGACTTGCCCCTAGTGTATGTTCAGTAACTGCTTACTGTTGCTGTTATTAATACTGTTAGTAAAGTAACATGATCAGAGACAGAGCCTGGATTGTGACTCCGCTCTATCTAACTCCAAGCTGCTTTTCTTTGTTAACACATTGGGCAACAGCCTGGACCTTCCAGGCTGATGAAGTCACATTGTTAAAGAGCTTGAGTAGCAAAACTTCATAGTCCCTTCCAAACATAAGATTCAGTAATTCCATGGGGGAGTTTAACAGCCTATTCTGAGAGGTCTCCAGGAAAGGATGTCTGGAATCTTCCCTGGAAACACATACTCTGTGGCACCTCCCTTCTCTGCAGGATGCTGAGGCCCTCGGTCCTCCATGAACTTCATCCTCCCATACAATTGGTTTCTCTCACAATCAGTTTCTGGCACCGTGATCAAAGTGAGTTCTCTCCAAGGACATGGAACAGGATGAAAAACAAATCTTGCATTGTAAACCCGGAGTGCAATCAGGGCAGACCCAGCAGAGGAGGAAGGTTATATTGTGGGAATCGAGGGTCAACAATGGAAGACGGCCTGTTGCCTTTCCCCTCTAGGGTGATTTGTGGGGCTGCACACTGATCCTCTTGTACCTCAAAACATTTCCATGACAGAGCAATGCCTGAAGATCACAGCCTCTGGAGATTTCTCCTAAAATCAGGATCATTTTTCTTCAGGTTTCAGCAAGGAAGTAGACCGACTCTATATCCAGAAAGTATCAAGTGTATCTCATAAAAGCATTGGTGCCGTCATAGTTCTCCCTCGTCTCTTGACAGCATGGATGAGGAGAAGGAGCCAAAACACATAGCATCTCTCTTCCAGAGAATATTCAACTTCAAAGAAGAACGTGACCACTGTTAAGGGGGTGAAGTCATAGCCTCAGCAAACCTCTGAAGCTGAGGAGAAGATGTAAATTAAGTGCAGACAAGTAGAATATAGAAATAAAATCCTTGAAGGAAAGGCAATGGGTGTGAAAGTAAAGGAAGTTGGCCAGGGCAGGGCAGAGATAAACAGGACTGCATGATGTGATTGCACCATGGAAAGGCAAATTAGATGAGAAGTTCAAGGAAAATGCATGGATGTTGTAAACTGTCTACTTTATCTGAGAACTTGGAAGAATCAAAGTCAACTTGCTCAATATTCAGCTCATTATAAACCCTTAAGGGGGACAGGAAACATGCGTTTATTTGCTGTTTCTATAATAGTGCTGTTTGGTATATGACAGGGATGTGGGATTCTATAATCTTGTATAGGGCCATGTGCCAAGCGTCATTCCCAAGTCCTTTGTAGTTGCCTTCTCCTTGTATCACCCATTCATTTAATAATTCATTTATATATTATTTCCTTTACCTGTTCATCCAATAAAGTGATTTTATTCCTATGACGAACCATGTGCTTACTAGATTGTGGGTAAGTAAATATAATCATGTTGTAACCTCTACCCTTAGATATCAATAACCTTGTGTGAAAACACATTGAATTTGACAAAAAAAAAAAAGATAATATAGTTAGTTTCTGACACAAGGAGGCCAATGGTTCCAAAGGAAAGCAGAATGTATACATTTAAGCAGTACCCTTTCAAAATCCATGACAACCTGGATCTTCAGAATGGGAATTTATTTGGAAATGGGGTCTTTGTGTACATAATTAAGTAGGAAGAGATCATTGCAGATTAGGATAAGATCTAAACCAGTGACTAGAGTGCTTATAAGAAGAGAGCCCACAAACACAGAAAAGAAACTGTGATGGGAGCAGAGATTGAATTGATGCAGCTACAAGTTGAGCAGTATGAAGAACTGCCAGGAGACACCACCAACTAGGAAGAGGCAAGAAAATATTTTTCCCTCAAGACTTTGAAAGGACCATACCCTTGCCAACACCTTACTTTCAGACTTTTCATCTCCAGGACTCTGAGAGAATAAATCTCTGTTGTTTTGGACCCCTCAACTTTTAGTGTTGTGTTATGACAGCCTCAGGAAAACAATATGTAGGAAAAGAGCATTAAAATTATGATGGTGAGAAAGAAGATTCCTTAAGATGTTTTCTGGCAGTGTCATGCATTCTTTAAAATAACTTTTGCTTTGGAAAACTGTAACCTTCATTGGCAATCAAAATACTTTACTCATCAAAATGTGGCCCCCATCCACACTGGACCTTTCAGATTCTCTCTTTCTGCAGTTTGGATCTCAACCCTCATGAAAGGTCACAGAAGAAACTGTCAGCTTTACCCTCTCAATTCCAAAAGTCTCCTTGGACTCGTGCTTTCTGAAAACCAAGTTTTTGCCTTCTGTTTCTTCCTTTGTTTAAATTAAACCAAAAGTCTCATGTGTTGCTTGCAACCAGTAAGTCTAACAGATGCAGGGCTCAGAATGAAGGTCCTTGTTACTGTTTTACAAAGAACATGATAATCTTCTCAGCTTAATTTTCCTTTGCTTCCATTCTTTATTTCTTCCGTTGCCAAGAAGTTTGTGCAATATTCATGGACACTTAGGCAATGATGGAAGATATTTGTTAAACAACCTCTACCCTTGCCTAGAATATCACCTTGAATCATGCTAGCCTTTATATCTGGAATTTCCTCTCTTTAACCAACTTCATGTGTCAAACAATATCTATTTTTTTAAGAACAAAGAAATACCATGAAAAATGGATACAAGAAATAACACAATCATTGGAGTTTTAAAAAGCTGAGCTTTCCTGAGGCATCATCACCAGATTTGGACCAACTACTTAACCTTCCTGATTTATGGATTTTCCAGAATCACATCTAGCCCAGAGCATTGTGGGATGCAGATATGTGAAAATGTTTTTCTTCCTTTTTTCCTTCTTTTTTTCCTGAACCTTCCAAATGCAAGCTGATTATTTCTCAAAACCCATCTTTTTCTTCCCCTGGCTAGTTTGGAAGAATAAATGGATAAATGAAAACTGAAGTCTTTTCAGTGCCCTGACTCTCCTCTTTAGCTTACTGGGGTCTCCTGGCTGAATTACTTTCAGATCAAAGAGCTCCTCCAAGCTCACAAACACTGGTGAAGTTTCCTCTTTATAGAACACAGTATAACTGTCAATACAATCTGATCTTGAACCATGTTTTGCCTTTTGAAGTTCAGATATCCTCTAAGATAACTAAATTTGTTTAAAGGGGGAAAATGCCTGGAGCCATAGCATTGCCTCCCTGTCTTTCTAATGTGGGCAAACATTTTACTTGCATATCTTCAGGTTCCACAAGAAATTCTGTGATAGCTTTTCATTTGAGTGACTTCAGTGTTCATTTTTATAGTGGCATGACCACTCTTCCAGCAAATAGCCAGTCATCCAGACCTGCTTCACTGGTGAATCAACCAACATTGTTTCCTCTCCAAAGACACAAAATATTGATTGTGCCTCTCTTAATTGTAATCAAGAAAAACTAACTATTGCTGGACACAATTTGATTTACCACTTGACATCTTCATTTCCACACCAGTGTGACTGAGTTGTCCATGCTCACTTGGGGTTGCCTATTAAAACAGTCACGTAGAGAGTTTGCTTCAATATTCTTTATCCGACAATGTATTTTCCTCAGCACGACCACTGGGAAGCTTCTAGACATAAGTCATTTGCAGTATCAAGTGGTTAGAAGCTTCATTCTTGAGTTCACCCAGGGCTTCCATCATACATCCTATACTACCTCCACAGTGGCACTTAACTCATTGTCCCCTAAGAAGGATGACCACGTAATTTTATGGAACATTTTTCAGAGTAAAATTGGGGCAGGTAGGTAATTAAGCTAGAACAAAGGAAATAAACTGAGACTATCTGCAAAAAGAATCTATCACTGTAATTTTAACCTTCAGTTCACTGTTTCTTCCTCTAGACGTTAAGGCCTCTGCCATACGTAACTTATCCTCTACTCTATATCCAGTACCTAACATGCTACTTGGAACAAAGAAGACTCACCACTTCAGTTAAGGTCTTGTATCTCTTGTATCATGGTAAGAACATGCATAAAATAACCTCTCCAAATCCTTCCATTGTAATGGCTAACAGATAGCATGCATATGTTAGAATTATATCTCACAGAAATTGTTTGACCACCTCTCTCCACCTGGTTAACTGCTTGTCCCTCAGGAAACCTAAACCCACCTGCACTGTGGGACATTCTGTCCTTGTGTCTTTGTGCTGATCGTGCTCTATTAAAACTTTTGGCTTACAGAAGCTCTTGACATTAGAGCTTCCAAGATCCTCCAGGTTGCCTTTCATCTCCACATGAGCATTTAGCACAAAACCTGTTACAGAATAAGGAAAGAACACATGCTATTTAGAGGATGAATAGATGGATTCCTTAGTGCAAATGTGAAATATCTATAATGAAAATGAAAGATCCCATCAATTCTCTGTTTGGTCTGCCTGATATTATTATTATATGTATATTTGGTGATACTCATTTAGCATGCCTCAGAGACCCACAGACTAATGTAAATTTAAAGGCAATTTCACATATTAATAAGGTAGAAAACTATTCTAGTATATCATGAAAGACTGAGTCTTATGCTAGAGTCACTGATGGCATTATGTATTTAAAGATGAGTGCTAATACTCATATAAAATCATCCTCTCATATTTGCTGCAGTTAGCATTTTTATTCAGTCTTATAAAGAAACAAAAAGAGTGATTAAAAGCATAGAAAATAGAATTCACTAGAAAAGGTTAAAGCAATTGGAATTTTTCATCCAAGAAGAAAAAAAATATGTTGTCCTTCAGTGAAATCTCATTATCCAACATCAATTTATACAAACAAGGGCATAATTTAAACTGACAGGGGTTTCCAATGAACAAATGATCTACTGTTATTTTTTTTTAAAAAAAAATAGTAACCAGAAACCATTTAACCTAAATGTTACTTTTTTCCTGCCTAACCTCTTCTATTTTAGATTTTCAAGGATTTATATAAAATATAAGTATCAAGGATTTATTTTATATGAAATCTTCTGGGCCACATTGCACACAGCAGTGAAGATACTGACGTATCAGATATGATCAAAGGGGGTCGCAGTGCAGCTGTGTTTTGTCCTTAATTTCCTATTCTATAAATGGAAGTGTCTGCTTATTCAGCAAGTATTTCTGAGGAACTACTACATGCCAGTCTGTGTGCTAAGCTCTAGGAATACAAAAGTTATGACAAACAAGATATTTGCAATATTGTAAGAAAAATCAGTTAAACCCCTTCCCTACCAAGCTTAAGATGACTGAAAATGCATCAGAAAGCTGTAGCTCTATGTTACAGCACCTGCACAGGGTACCTATTCAGACACTGGGAGAAGGAAAGCAGTATGTTAAGATATTATATGGATTTTTCAGCTCAATTTTTTTAGATGGGTATCTGTTCAAGAGGAAAAGTCTGTACAGTAAAGGGCCATGCTTATTCATTGGCTAGGAGAAGCCTGAGTAAAGAATGACCTCGTGCTGTAAGCAGGGCAGCTTCCAAAGCAGCTGGAGGCTGTCACCTATTGACACCCTTGCAGCAAGTTGTCAAAGCTAGGCAAGGTACTCTTTGGGCTGCTCCGATTCATATCTCCACACAATTTTGCACAGCAGCTTTTTGTAGGCCCTCCTTACTGAGGGAAACAAAGAAAAGGGGAGTGTATGAGTCACACTGTAGCCACACTGTCATAATAGTTGACTTGGGGGCTGCAGGTGGTGCTCAGTCTTCACTCCCTCCGTCCATTCTCAGTGGCCCGCACCCTCAGCAGTGGGCTTTGCAGACTCTAGTGACTACCTGGTAACACTGTCAAAGTCTCCTTTCTAAAAGGTCTAAAAGTCTGGCAGTCATACCATTGTCAGGACAAGTTTGCTGTCTTTGTGTGCTCCACAGAGATCAACATTTCAGTAAACTAATTGTATCTAAGCTATAGATGCAGTTAAATTTTATAAAAAAATTCAAATGAGAAAAGAAAATAGGATATGTGTCCAATGAGTTTTAAAAGTTAAAAATTAGAAGACATTTTAAGAACTTAGGAACAAAGATATTATAACTGTCAAGTTCACAATGTTTAACTGAGAAGTACAAAGTTTCCCAAGGTTAACTGCCATGAACAAGTCAACACAGTTACTAGCAAAACCAAAATTATAATTTTAGTCTCTTAGGTACCTCTTGATTTACACTAGTTCTCTTTTCCGTATCTGCATTAATATTTACATTCACTGATTATAGTAACTACTAGTGTCTGGCTCCCAATAACAAACCCAACTCTAATAATCTAATATGTGAATGTATACACTCAGAAAATGTTCAGATAAGTGCTCCATAGCTGTTATAATTGACCCACAAGGTCATCAAGAATTCAGTACCCTGTCACTTTGCGTTACCCTTTTTATCCTTTTTCTTGCTGCAAGAAGACTTCTAGAGCTCAGCTATCAGAGTTTTCAATTTGGCATGTCTTAGTTTGACATACATTGAGTTTTTGTGAGTAAGTAGAAAAAAATGAGCATTGGGTGGGTAAATTGCTATTCTTCATACCATACAATTATTAGGAGAAAAAGTTTTCACTGGTCTCTTGCGTTTCTTCACATTGCCTAGGGAGAGGTACGGCTGTCCTCTATTATGCACTAGTTTTCCAAAGGGCATTTTTCAAACACACAACCGTTGAAGTTAGACATGTTTGTCTTCAAAGTTGAAGATGGTTTACTGTCTGGTACAATAGGGCTGATTTTTATCTCTGGGGAAAATATCAGGCACACTTCACCTATTAGAAAAAATTCCACCTCCCTAAACTCAAGGTTTCTTTTCTGTAACACTGCCTGCTGTACGTGCAATCATAGCATATGTCTGGCTCTATCACCTTGTGGAAACTGAGGCTCAAGGAATTGACTTGCAAATATGTTACTTTGGTTACTGTGAACATTGTGAGGAATCAGCTGTCTCTCCAGAAAAGTGTGGCGAGAAGGCTTATTTTCTGGTTTGCAGAGTCAAGTCTCAAACCTTTCACGGTTTTTGGCAATCATCCATAACTTGCCTTGTAAGATAAAATGTCCACAGTTTCTAACTCCAAGTCATCTAGAATAGAATAGGTGAGCAATATATGAATGAATAAATTTAATAATGAGTAAGTGGGGAAGAAAACCCCGCAAGGGCATTCTAATGAGCCTGAGAATATGATACACAGTTCCAGCTATGCGAGTGAGGAGCCTTATAACCTTCAACCACATCACTTGGCCTCCAGCTTCTTACAGCAAAGACCACCTTCCCTCCTCCCCTTATTCTAGCCTTGTTTACTCTGTAACACCCTGTAATTTGGCTTTGAGCCTTTTCTCTCCACAGACCATGCTTTTCCAGTGTCTCTGGTGACCCACTAATTGGGACAGCCAACTTACCCTTCTCACTATTTTATTTTCTGTTCCTGTGCTGCCATTTGATTCTGTAAAACTCTTTCTCCCTTGCTTTTAGAGAAACCCTTCTCTCCTGGTTTCACTTATGCCCTCTAGGAACTCTCTTTTGCTCTTATTTCTTATTCTTTTCATCATTTTTAAATATTGCTGTTCCACAAGCTCTCATCCTTATTTTGCAAAAAAAGTTTTAATTATCACATATTATGCTGATGCTCAACCCAGATTGCATTCCTGAGCCCCAAAACTATATTTTACCCTCACATTCACTGTTTCCACACAGGGAAGACTCATTCTAATTTCAGATGAAAGTGTGTTGAAAGACAAACTCAATGTTCAGTTTCCCTCTATCTCAAAACGAATGGACCTGGACTCTCTTGGTGAATGGTATCACCAACCAGTATGAGGGTTGTTGTTGTACAATAAATCTTGTCCACTGAGTGGTCAACAACGGTTTCATCTGTATCTCATGATTACTTAGTTCAGTTTTAGAATCCTGTCTTCCTCCTCACTGCATTTCTATTAATTTAGGCCCTTCAGATCTCTTGCTGTGGTACCATCTTCAAACTGTGTCCCCAGTATCTGCCCTGTAGGATCATAATTCTCCAAAAGTTGAAAGAATGAATCTTCTGAATAAAACTGTATAATGCTGCTACCCTGAGTGAAATTCCTTCATTGGCTATGCTGCTGTTGCCTTTATTAAAATCTTTCCTGATGAAGGTTCTGTCGTTGGTTTTGCCCAGTCAGAAAAGCAGAAGTAGAAACCCTTTAGCATGCTAAACAAACCCCTCTTTCTATCCATCTGCTGCGGGCTGTTCAGTTTCACTCCCCATTTCTCTCCATCTCCCAGGCTATGCCCCATGGTACCCATGGTTTCCAGCATGTGCTTGCTCATGCTGACCTCTAAACCACCTGCTAGACTGACTTTTCTGTCTCTTGTTTGACGTGACTCCAAAACCCATGCCCTAGAATCTTTTCTCAACTTTCTCTGGTTCTGAGAACTCACAATGAGCCAATGCACCTCACTGTTAGGACTGGTTGATCACTCCCTTCCTGCCTCCCGGCTGATTACTCTCCCCCTTACGAGTCTTTTACAGCACTTATCAGACCACGCTGTACTTGCTTGTTGACATGCATGGGTCCACTAATAAGAAATGTCCTATTTATCTTTGTATGCCCACCATAAAACACAAGTCCAGGTACACATCAGAAAGTCAATAAAAGTATTTTAAATGATAAGGAAGCTAGAAAAATTGAATAATGCCAAGCAAAAGGCAGTCAGAAAGTAGAATGAGTGGAGGAATGGTCAAAATTTACCTTTTTCATAGTTTGCCTCAAATAAACCCTGGGATCTGCTTGGGCAACGTTCAATCTCCTGGGCCTCAAACTAGAACTCAAGTTCACCCCAAATTAATCTGTTAGCAATAGCATATCTAAGATTAATTCCTTCACCTCTGGTCACTCCACAGATAAGCC
>RJWT010036253.1:0-13296 GCA_004365215.1 Cuniculus paca | reverse complement strand
AGGCTACCCAGACCTGCTCTCCTCTCTACCTACTGGGTGGTTATATTTGAAAATTTGAAGAAATAACTTAGGCGGTATCAACATATTCATGTCCAGGCACTGGAGATGAAATCAGGGATCAAATTTGGTAAGATTTGAGAGATAGTATTTCCATATATTTAAACTATTTTTAAATAAACCTAGGAAAAACCGAAAGGCAAATTCACGCCCCAGAGCTGGTAGAACCTGCCCCCAAGGACCGCGCTGCGCTGTGAGCCAGGCGCTCTTCTGTCTCAGGTGCTGCTAAGAAGTTACTTGTTTTGCTCAAAATCACACAAAGTGTGCATCGGGCAGTTTTATATTTCAATCCTTGGATACCTTTAGTGCTCTTGCCTTGGCACAGTCTTGCTGTTTTTAATGTTGCATCTTACAAGGGTCTGCTTGGCACCCAGTGCCCCAGCTTCCTCAATGCACGCTCGCCGCAAGGAGGCCACATGCTCCACATCACAAAGGCTGCTGGACCGACCTTGACTACAGTCACATTTACATGCCCTGCTCCTCTGCGCAGCCCACAATCGGCTCCGGGGACCTCCTCTGCTCTTGGACCTTGAAGTCACTTGCCCTTAAAGGCTACCCAGGCACAGAAGATAGAGGAGTCGGCTACACCCTGGCATTGATACCTGGGCTTGACACGTCTGGTGTGACAGGGCCTTCTGGTCCTCAAGCCAGCCCTCACCCCATCTCCCCACGGCCGTGCATTACCTGGTGGATGTGCCAGGAATGGGGCGTCCCGTGTCTACCAGCACACACCAGCAGTACCCCGTGGATGGGTGGCACTGTACCGGCTTGTAGAGGCCACCGTGGGCGCACTCGGGGATCACCACATTGTCATTCTTGGGCTGCTTGGCCTCCTCAAGGGCAGACTGATGCTCCTGGTCACAGGACGATGCTGGAGAGGAAAAGGGAAAGATGGTGAGCGGGGGGCAGGAAGGGGCTGTAGTCACACTTGGAGGCAGAGGGCTGAGGGAAAGCAGGGGCTCAGCAGGCTGAGTAGAGCAGGGACACAGCTCTGCAGTGAGACCCCATGTCACCTATCTGTCAGTGTGTCCATGGGAAGGACCCATGCACACTCATAAGTAGCACAAACCGTCACTGGCACAGGAGATCCCCAGTGGATCCAATGTCCCAACTTCCTGTGCCACAGCAATACTGGCAGAGGAAGGAAGTGGGCTTGAGAAGTGTCCTTGCCCCAGAGAAAGACAGCGACTGCCCAAGGACTCTGCACTGCCATCCTCCTGCCCACACCCCATGGCATCCTAGGGCAGCAGGCACCTTCCTTAAGGGAGCCTGCCAAAACACCCACTTTCCCAAGTGGGGTTCCTGACCCCCGACTTAGCAGAAAGGTTCTCAACATCCAAGCCATCAGCCTGGAATGCTGCATCTCAGTGGGGTGAGTCTAAAGCAAGCCAGGGTAATAGAAAACAGTACATGATAATGGTAACTAGGGTTCCCAGCAGCCAGGGACATGAGTCACTTTCAAAATGTACACCAAATAAGACAATGACACCAAACAAATGATGACAGTTAAGAGGCCAGCGGTATGGATCGTGTGTGTAAAAGCTGATATCTCCCTGTATCAGTAGCTTGGCTTCTCCTTGGTTCAGCCTTGTATAGTCTGCACCCATCAGTGTATGCAAACATACGTGCACACACATGTGCGCACGTGCACACACACACACACACACACACACACATACACATGCAGCTATGCCTGGTCCGCACCCTGACTCAGGCTCACGGTGGCCGCAGCAGGATCCCACAGATGAGCAGTCACACAGAGCCTTTCTAGGCTGACTGGACGACACACACTGGCAAGATGAAAACCCTCTGCAGGAAATGGTGCACGAAGCCCGCTGTGAAGCCATGGGCTGCAGCTAACGGGGTGTTTATGAGCAGGTGGACAAGGTGGGAAGTGGAGGGGGTGCCACCGCTGTCCACACCACCCAGGCAGACATGCCCTACACAGGGTGGGGGTCCTGGCTCCAGCAACTGAGGAGTGAGAGATTAAGGCACCAACTGTGGCTGTGTGCTGACTGACTGACTGCGCTCCATAGATGCTCACCGTGACTTGCGTTAGCTTTCCAGTTTTCAAAGAATACCTGGCATACAGTAGGCATGCAATTAATCTCTTTTGCAATAATAAATCATAGTTTAAAAGCCACCTAGGTTTTATCTTGTCCAGTAATTCTACCTATAGTATGAGGATAATCATGTGAGATTTTATGATTTGTCTGTATACTGACTACATAACTAAATGCAACGATCAGATCTTTTTTCCCATCACCAGGGATTGCACACAGAGCCTTGAGCATGAGGCACACGAGGCAAGCGCTCTACCACTGAATGACACCCCCAGGCCCTAGATTTCCTCACATATAATTGGTGTGCAGTCACACAGTCACAGACAAATTCCTATTTTTTTTTCCAAAGGCCCCATAAGTTACTTCTGGTCATGAGGTGAAGAATTCAGGGGGGACAGGGCTGGTATTGCCTAGTAGATGTGCTCTCAGCAGGGCCACAAAGGATGACAGACAGAGGCAAGAGCAGGACTCCCTTCCCAGCAGACATATGTCCCAGAGAGCATAATGCTTACACCGTGTCTGCCAGACCCTGCATCAGAAGTGTATTCATGCACCCAATTTATGGCGTGATCATCTGAACACAAAATACTTTCCATGCTCTATTCTGTATCTCTGGACATGATTTGTGGACATAGTTCTGGAAAATTCTTGCAGTGTTCCTTTTGAGGGTTTTAATGTCATATTTGAAGGCTCTCCATAAGCAATTGGATTGATTAAATAAGTATCCTCTTAACAGTTGCAGAGCATGTTGTAAAATATCAAAGATATCATAATAGAATGTAAAACACCTTGTGTATTTTTGAGGAAGCAAGGTGGTGATGAAGGCTGTTAACCCACTCAGTTTTATTTCATAACCTGGCTCTGTGGGGAACTCAAACTTATTAGTCAAATCCGATCACAAAGAGAGAAAATCTTTCATATAAGCCTTGGGAACAAGCAGTAATAGAAATGAGAACATACTAGATTTTTCTCTAACTTGTGAATTCATTCATAGTCATGCTTAAGGTACCTCGTCCCAGTCACTTGTCCCTCTAAGGAAATGTATAATCAAGCTTCAAATGAACAACTATTTAAATGGATCATGATAATTCATTTAGAAGGTCTGCAGTTTTCCCTGACTAGTAGTACTCAACTTTTCAACCAACACACTCATCTATAACACATATGCTACAAAAATGTAGTGTGTCCTACTAGTGAATGTCAGTATTTTTAAAAAGTGCCCAGTTCTCAATTCAGTGCATTGCATTGCATTCTTCGTCACCCAAACTTCTGACTTTACAAATAACAACCAAATGTTTCCGTGCTTGCATAGCTTCCTGGGTATGCCTGATGGCATCCTGAGCCACAAGGAAACGGGTCAATCCTTTAGCGTAAGTGGGACTGCACTGTTCATTCTATCCAGCATTCACGCTTCTGAGTCCTGAGCACCTCTCCTCCGGCTTCCTACCTTGGGACCTGCAGATGTCAACCCTTGTCCCATCAGCAGCAAAGCTGACCTGCAAGTAACACACTGGTGACAGTTTCCACTGTATTTTCCCTTTAAATTTCAGGCTAGTCACACAATTCCAATTCCAGCTTAGCTCACAGACCTCAAGTTTTGTAACCATACATAAGTTTTCAGTTTTACAAAGTTACCTCGGTCATGTTGATAGAATGTCTACTTTAAAAAACAATTTGATTCATTTCTTAACCTAGCAGTTGTCAGTAATTTTGCACATGTGTAATAGTTCGTCCAAACTGACAACAGAAAGGAATGTCAATGAGGACAAACACAGCCAGGCATCTAGGAATCTAAAAGATAAAAAGCCTCACGTGAGCACCTTGTTATGTGTAGGGTCCTGGGCTCTGCTGAGTTGATGTCTGAGGCAGTTTTATAAGAAGCAGCACCAATCACACCTATTCTGTTTAAAAAATTTTTATTAGTATATATTTGCAATACATAATAAACACATTCACCTGAAGAATTGCTATATATACACACTGCATCGGGGTCATTTTTACTTTCCCTTCCCCCGTCTTTCCTCCTGTCTCCTGCCATCCCCAGATACCCTTCCTAGCTTCACAAAGTCTATCTCCCTGTTTTCATCTATTACCTATC
This sequence comes from Cuniculus paca, assembly GCA_004365215.1. Taxonomy (NCBI): domain Eukaryota; kingdom Metazoa; phylum Chordata; class Mammalia; order Rodentia; family Cuniculidae; genus Cuniculus; species Cuniculus paca. The sequence goes on along the minus strand of RJWT010036253.1, from coordinate 9,078 downwards.
TCTCATTTTTCTCTTCAAATTCTTTATCCTTTGAGTTTCTCATATATTATGGACTTGAGGCACATTCATGACTCAAATTTATCCTTCTTGATGGCCAAGTAGTACTCCATTGTGTATACATCCCATTTTCTTTACCATTCATCTGTTGATGAGCATATAGGCCACTTCTAACATTTAGCTATTATAAGTTGCACTGCTATAAACATGGATGTGCATGTATCACTAAATAGGAAGTCTTTAACTCTTCCAAAAAGATACCAGACTGGGCTGGGCATTTAGATCAGTGGTGCAGTACCTTCCTGGCAAGTGTGAGGTCCTGAGTTCGATTTCTGGTACCAAAAAAAAAAATAAGATACCCAGAAAAGAGATAGCCAGGTTGGAAGGAATTCCTATATTGGGTTTTTTTTTTTGAAGACTTTCCATAGTGGTTGTATTAGTTTACATTCCCACCAACAATCTGGAAGGCCTCCCCCCACCAATCTTGCCAGTGTTTGTTGTTTTTTCAGTTCTTGGTGACAGTCCTTGGTTCTGGAGTAAGATGGAATCTCAAGTGTTGTTTTGATTTGCACTTCTATAATGGCCAAAGATGGCTGAGCCTTTTTCGTGTACCTATTAGCCACTTGTACTTCTTCTTTCAAGAAGCATATTTAGTTAGGTTGCCTATTTTTTGGTTGGGCCTTTTATTTTTAGGAGCTTCATTTTCGAGTTCTTTATTCTAGATATTAGTCTTCTGTCTGAGGAGTTGCTGGCAAAATTTTCTTCTTATCTCACAGGTTATCTTTTCATTCCATTGATTGTTTACTTCAATGTGCAGAAGCTTTTGCATTTCATATAATCTCATTTGTTAATTCTTGGTATTATTTATCATGCAACTGGAGTTCTGTTCAGAGAGTCCTTGCCTGTGTCGATGTCTTCAAGAGTTTTACTTATTTTACCTTCCAAAAATTCAATATTTGTTTTTATATCTAGGTCTTTGATTCATTTGATTTGATTTTAGTACAGGATTAGAGACACAGGTCTAGATTCATTCTTCTGCAAGTGGATAATCAGTTTTCCCAAAACCATTTGTTAAAGAGGCTATCTGTTCTCCAGAGTATGCTTTTGACCACTTAGTCAAAGCTCAGATGATTGAAGATGCCTAGGGTTGTTTCTGCATCCTTAACTTTGTCCATTGATCCACATGTCTGTTTTTGTGCCAGTACCACGTGGTTTGTATCTTCATATTTGCCCTATCTCCACAAGTAGAAAGTGGCCTACACAGGATTCATATCTGTTCATCTCCTGAAGAGCTTTGCACTATGGTCCAGAGAGTTATTTTCACCTTTCCACAGGAACAGAATCTTGAGAAACTGTTAAAAGCAGAATCACTTGAAGTTGTTATTTGCCCTCCCCATGTGTATACTGCATTTCCACACTAAGACTAGGTCACACGACTTTATGATCCACGTCATCCTTTTTTGGCTCCAGCGCCTCCTGCTGGATTGATCTTGTACTGTTCTGGGTTCTCAGTGTCTGCAAGGCTTGCCCTGGCCGGAGTCCATGACCTAGGGGCCTCTGCTATGGGCTTCAGAGGACGACTGCCCTGCAGAAGGTACCCAGAAGCTGCCACCATTGTTAGGGGTTCAGCTCTCTCTTCCCCAAATGCCACACATGCAGGACCTTACACTCTTCCAGATACACTTTTTTTTTTTAAAGAATTGCCTAAACTTGTTATTCAGTAAAAGTCAATTCCTTAACAGCTTTTCAGAAATCATTACAGTGAATTCACACATTACCCTAAAAGTGTTTCACTTTAAATAAATAAATAATAAAGTGTTTCAAATTAAATAAATGACATTAAGTACAATATCCATAGTATTTACCTTAATTCATATCTAATTTACACTGCTGGATTCTGTTTTCTATTCACTCCTATCTTCTTAATTTTTTCTGAATATGAAGAGAAAATTAAGCACACTTAATTTTCTAAGTAAAAGGATTTTACATAATTCTACAGTAAGTATTCCAAAACTTCTGGAGAAACAGGGAGCCAATTCACCCTTCCTGGGAGCCAGCGATAACCTGGGTCGAGAGGAGAAACAGGAAGCCAATTCACCCTTATTGTGAGCCAGTTAGTGCGCAGCTGGGAGACAAGAAGAGTAGAACCCCTCCCCAACCTGCCCCCATAAGCAACCAGCTGATTCAGAGAAATACACACTGAGTTGATAGCAACTGAGCTACAAAAACAACTTAATGTTTGTATTGTTTGATTGACTTTGCAAGCCTGGAGCCAGTAGTCAGCATCTATTTGGAGGACAACAATATGCAATACAGCAACCATGGGGAATTTTCTTCTCTCTTGTTTTTGAAATCTAATATTGTTCTCGCTATTTTGTTCCATTTTATTGTTTTGTTTAATTCAATGTTTTGATTGGTTTTATTCTGTTCTGTTTTGTTCGATTGTATTATGTCTGATGGTATGGGCTGCAAATCTGAAGATTAAAAAGAGGCATTATGATAGCTATTGATGATTTCCTTATCCTGTTTTGAAGTCTTGTATAAATTTCAGTTTTGTTTTGATTGGATTATTCTATTTTGATTTTATTCTCTTTATAATAAAAAAAACTTCTGAGGGGTCACAGTGTGAAATGGAGAAGATGAAACAAGACTGAATAAAAGACAGTAGAATCTCTACTCAGAACCAACCTGGTCATACAATTTCACTCCTACCACAGCAATCATTTATCAAATGGAATCTTTTGTGGTCTGAATTCCTGACCCCTACCAATTCATATGTCAAAATCTTTACCCCTAAGATGATAGTGTTAAAAAGTGGAGTCTTGGTGATTCAGTTTTAGGGTGCTGCTTCATTAGCACCCTTATAAGAGAGGACAGAGGTAACTCATTGACTTCTTCTGCCAGGGAAGGACACAGTGAGAAGGTAACACCTATGAGCCAGAAAATAGGCCATCGCCAGATTCCAAATGATCTTGGCTTCCAGCCTCCAAGTGTGGAAAATAAAATTATGCTGTTTGTAAGCCACTCCATTCAAGTAGTTTGTTACAACAGCCTGAATAGAATAAGACAGAATCAAATCTGTCTTATAAGTGCTCAGGAAAAACTGAAACCATCTACTAAGAAAGGAAAGTCTTCTCAACAAGTGAATTCTAGAACAATGAGACATCTCTATCCCAATTAAAGAGAAAAGCTAAACATGCAACACTGAAATAGTTGTGATCAATCTATATATAAATGTAATCTAAAACTGTAAAGACTATAAAAGAAAACAGAGGAGAATACTATTATAATATTGCATTAAACAAAGGTCTTTGGAGTAAATTATTTGATAAATTGTACTTCATAAAATTTGAAGAAAATATTCGTCAAGACACAATTATGAAAGTATATAGGGATACCACAGACTGAGACAATGTCATCCCTATCTGTATCTATGTCTATATATGACACACATATATGTCTGATATATATATACATATACCTGACATTTATATATCAGATATATATATATGGAGTCCATCAAAATGTACACATACTTCAGTAAACAACAGATGGTGTTACTCACATATGAGGGACCCTAGAGGACATCGTGTATCACAGAAAACCCACTACACTGCCAGCCCTTAGAGAAAAACTGAAAATGCATGTGCAGCAATCTCAGTGGCCAAGGTTACCCAAGCAGCAGTTCACCATACTAATAAATGTCTGGAAGCTGACGGCCACCACTTTCAGTATCTCCAATAATTGTAGAGGCCAAAGGTAACTTGCATTAATCTCATGATGTCTCAGTAAATTTAGTATTAAAATGTTTATGCAAGTTTCTATTTTTCTGAAGTATGTATATATTTTTGGCAGAATATATAGATATATAGAGAGATATCTGACAAAGATTCTGCATTTCTGAGTTCCTATAAATCATTGCAAGCAACTTAATCAAAATTTTTCAAAGACACTTTAAAATGAGAGAAACACGACTAAACAATAAGCGTTTGAAAAAAAAAACTATTCAAAATCATGAAGTGCAACTTAAACCACAGTGAAACATCACTACCCACCTGCTAATGTCTCAAATTAAAAATGCCAACATCAAATGTTGGTGAGTTGTATAAAACTGGCCTTTGCCCAGCAGTGTTCCCCCCATGAGAGTAAAACCACCTCTAACATACTTATCTAAGAGTAGTAGAAACACACTTTCAAAAAGTGACTAGTACAAGAATGTATGTGGGATCTTTACAAAGGTTCCAACTTATTTTTTAAAATGCACAAATAAATTGTTCCATGCACACACACTATATAATTGTGTATACAAATTACAGGACAGAAGCATGAGAAATACATATAACCACAGAGAGAAATCTCAAAACCACTGTATTGATCACAAAAAGGCAGACAAATGGATGCAAATACGTGTTTCACTTGCATGAAACTGGAAAGACAGTAGTAGTACATGGTGATCAAAATTAAGTGGCTGGTACTTCCCCATCTACCGGGCGGGGCTCAAGGGCTGTCTGGAGTGACAGCTTATTGTGCTACCTGGGTGGCCATGTGGATTTACCAAAACATTTCACGAGATGCTACTGTCTGCACCTCTCACTCAATAAACACTTAGGTATACTTTCAATCAACAAAATCAATTTCTAAACAAGCCTTTAAAAGTTCTAATAAATCTAAAACAGGAATTCTAAAAATGATATCACATTTTAATTGGCAACATATTTCTGTTTCGGTATGTTCCACAGTGGACAGCCTCTCAGATCCCATGAGACAAAAATACTCGTGAAGTACACGGTCGACCACCTGGGAACAGTGGTGAATGCTTGCTTCGCTTCGCTTCGCTTCTTTTCTTTTCTTTTCTTTTCTTTTCTTTTCTTTTCTTTTCTTTTCTTTTCTTTTCCCAGGGCTTGCTCCACACCATACCTTCTCCATGAAACATGGAAGTCTTCCATGAGCTGTGTTGTAAGAATGAGGCCGTGGGTACCAGCAGTCATCACCAAATGTGACTTTATATATGTAAGTTCTCCTTTCTTTATAATGCTTCTGGGTCTTGAAGTGCTGACTTTACTGGAAAAACAAGGTTCTCATTGGAAAGTGAGAGTAAGACCACCAGAGTACATCTAAGTTCTTCAGGCCCCACATCCAGGGGACTTGAATGAATGCTGCTTGACTACACCACCAGAAGGTAGAATCCAGAAGCAATTCTCAAGTACATGACTTGGTCATGCACAAGATCTTGGAGGCCATCGATATTCCCTGCTCTCCTTTGTACTCCTGAGTAAACTCTCTGGTGGCTGCATATCTCCTCAACCCCCTGAATTCTCACCCTGGTTGGCTGGCCTGGGTCTGGTTTTTGCAGCCTGCTCCATGGCTCTGACGTGCATGGACTGGACTGTTTACCATTGCAGGCCCCTGCCAAGTTCCAATCACTTCTGTGACCACAACTTAGAAAGCTGAGAAATGTTGCTTCTTCAGTCTGTGCCTTGCACCATACTCATCCCCAGTGGTGCCAGAAAAGAGCCTTCTAGTCTTCTTCAGCTGTTCCCATCAGGATAAGTGTACCCTCATTTCTAGGAACATGCATTTTACATGCATGTCCCTCCATTCCACCACCACAGGGTCTGCGGCAAACCCGAGTCTAGGTTCTCCTTCTTGCCCTGTGACTTCAGAATTTAGCATGTAAGCCCATGGCCAAGACTGATCTGCAGCACCAAGCAAGCTGGCGTTTAGCTCTGTTGTGTGTCCAATGGCTTTCTGGGGCCCCTGATGAAGTTGTGGAAGGATAACCCTTGGTGTTTTTATTCCACAAGCAAGGTCAACTTTTCTAGTCTCTTCATATGGACCTAGTGTTGCTGGTTCCTCTCAATTTATCTGCCTAATGACACCACCATGTATGATTCTGTTCCTCTTTGGCACATGGTCCTTGCCTCTGATGTGTGTAAACCACTATGGCATGTGTTCCAGGAACAGCAGTGTCTGACCAACATCAAGGATGAGGTTCTGGGTCAAGTGTGAGGACACAGGGCTGCAGGAGGTCCAAGGCAAGTCTTGACCCCTAGGGCAGGCCAGGCCTAGGCCAGACCAAGGCGTTCCTAAGTGTGTGTTTGGGGGTGGTGTTATGAATAAATACGTATTCATTTTTTCACAACTGGTACAAAATACCTGACATTTACAAGTTAAAGGGAGGCTAAGTTTACCTGGCTCATGGTTTCAGAAGTTTCAGTCCATGGTCATTTGGTTCCAGGGCAAGAACATCAGAGCAGAAGGGTGTGTAGAAGAAAAAATGCTCCCTTTGCACATGGCCAGGAAGCAGAGCACAGAACAAGAGTGCCAATAAGGGATCTACCCTTGACAGTCATGCCCCCCGTGACCCTCTTTCAAAAGAGCCTCCCAACAGCACGTTCAACCGTGAACACCAGTGAATTAATCCACTGAAGAGTATCTGATCCAGTCATCTCTTCACAAGTCTCTTAATCCAGTCAGGTTGACCCTTCAGCTAATCTATCACATAAATGTACTTGTGTTTCAGACTTTGGTAGTGTGCTTTTAGATACAGGACCCAACTGAGACTATGCCCATAATCCCTACACGGGACAAGGGTGACCACATCCAGTTTAAGGCTACAAGACACAGGTAATACAACAGCATAAACATTAGTAACCAAGATCAAAATACACAGATAACTTGGCACAGGGGCCACACTAAAAGTGTAGGCTCTGCAGCTCGGAAGGCTAAGGGCTCACTGTGCAGATGCCCAGGCGTTTAAGTACAATTACCCTTGTTGCTATACTAAATCAGTAACAAGGCCTGTACCTTTTTTTTCTATTAGTTTTAAAATGAGTACAAAAGCTACTGTGGTTTATGAAATGTAAACTATTTTTAATACTGGATATGTTGTCCCAGCTAGGGGATGCTAAATGTTTAACTCCTACCTTTAAGGGAAGTCTGCGAAGAATTTTGAAGTTTAGAAAGAATTTTGTGTTTCTAAATACTCTAAGCACAAAACAATACACAGTTTGCTCAATAGGATCCCACTCTTGGAAAACACTATGTTCTACTCAAGAGTGAAGATGGAGATGGGGACACTCCTTCCTCTTAATCTAGGGACTTCTGTGGAGCCAGATGGCCTCTGTGCTGTGTCCACCAGGTGACTGAGTTGGAACAGCTGAGGAAAGCACCAGCCCACCACAGGGAGAGGGCAAGGCAGAGCCTGCCAGAGCTGACCACAAGTCCAAGGTCTCAGCTTAGTGGTCCCAAGGTTGGGGGTACATGGTTTCTTTTCTACATATATTCCACATTTTCTACAATTAGAATTAGTTAATTTTAAAGTAAGAAAAATCAAACAATAATAAATATTGGTTTAAACACCACAGCCCCTGGCATTCAAAACTGGTTCTGCCTTTACTAGGAAGACCGTGGTGGCCAGGGATGAGAGGATTGGGGATGCAGAGGCAGGAGCAACTCATGCAGCTTCTGAGTTGGCCCCAGTGTGACGAGAATAAAGACCTGAGGGTACCATCTGTCAAAAACCAAACCCAACAGTTCCAGTGGGCCAGGTCAGCTCTCAGCCAGAAGTTCCAGAGACTCCTTTTTAACTCTTCCTGTCTTCCTCGAGTGTCTGGATATAGATGCCAGGTCTGTGGTAAGTGTTGCCCTGCACCAGATTTAGGCCACAGCTCTCTACCACCCTGCCTTCCTGGTTCCCTCTGCAGAGTTAAGGTTGACCAGCACTGGTCAGGTGACCCTGAGGCCACTGGGGCAGGTCAGAGACTGTGCTTAGGGATCCTGGGTGGAACTGCTCACCTTGCCCTGCAGCCTATGGGGAAGAGAACCCTGCACATTCACAGAGGGCTGACTTCCCCTTCTTACTGGAAGCAGGTGTTGGACCTTCGGTAACTACCGATGATCAATTGTGGACATTCACCAACTCACATCTACACATTGCCAAAACCCAGTGCACCCAAGAAGGAGCCCAGCAGGAGACCCCTGAGGCATCAGACCTTCAGGGTTGGGGGGAGCTTTGGAGACAGCAGCCACAGCCCTTCACATTCAGCCTTCTGATCAGCAGCTCTGGGTAAGACCGATAATCTGTATTTCTCACAGCCTCCCAGACAATGCTCAATGCATATATTTTCATTTGTCACAGATTTCTCCATATGGGTTTCTCATTTTTTCTTGAAATTGATTACAGTACTTAATTTTTACACATGTTGTCTTCATCAGTCATGGAATCTTCTGTGGTTTTCTTTTTAATTATGTAATAGTTAAAAGAAATGATCAAAGGAAGCAAAAACTAAAATAAAAAGAAATGCATCTTTAGATTGTGATTGGCTAGAAATGGCAGGTGGGGGAGGGGAGGGAGACCTTGAAACTTACTAACTGAATAAGATTATTCCCATGTCCACTTTCAATGAAAGAACAACGTGGCATCACAGTGGCAAGGCTTTGCCTATACGAAGCATTAATTTATTTATGATTCACTATATAACTTAATTCCAAAGAAGACGTTAAGATAACCTTCTAAGTGCAAGGTCATTGCCATCTAATTTACATGCATGGTAGGCAAGGAGCTAAACATTCTGCATACTTCCCTGTAACTAGCAGAATAAGGGACTGAGGTGCATATTAAAATTATGTATTTCACTCATGAGGAAACAGACAAAGCTGGCTGCCTGCTCAAGGGCACAGAGGCAGGAAGCTCTGTGAGTGCAGAGTCTCTCAGGTGCGAGTGGAGGTGACCCTAGACTCGGACCACACCTGCCCCTCAGCTGCTGCAAGCGGAGCACCTATCCCCCTTGGGAGCACTCACAAAACAGAAAGTTAGGCAATGAGAGACGCTCACATTGAAGCGAGTATTTACAAAAAATAAAGGGTTAGATAAAAATTCCTGGGTTTGGCTTCTTTAGCAAGAAAACAAAAATCACAGATGGGCATTCTGATTTATTTCTTTCCCTGTTTATTTCTCATTGCGACAGAATCAGAATTAAATCACTGCTGATCTATGAGCCATCTCCATTCTGAAATGTGGGTTTCAGGCCCTTGATAGAGGAATAGGAATTATCCTTCTGAGTCAGAACAAACACAAAC
>RJWT010036252.1:0-13304 GCA_004365215.1 Cuniculus paca | reverse complement strand
AAGAAAGAAAGAAAGAAAGAAAGAAAGAAAGAAAGAAAGAAAGAAAGAAAGAAAGGCAGGCAAGGATGTCATCAAAAGAAAGAAAGAAAAAGAAAAATTAAAGCAAAGATGTCATCTGAAATTAGCTTAACCATTCTGTGAACACTTCAAAACCTAAAGAAAAAAAGGAAAAAGAAGTGATTCCGCACAAAAGCTAGGATAAAATCTTAGAAAGCAGGGCTGGGGATTTAGCTCAGCAGCACAAGTGCCTGCCTGGCAGGCGCAAGGTCATGAGTTCGATTCAAAAAAAAAAAACAAAAAAAAACAACAAAACGTAAAAAAGCAAATTCAGATAGGTGTGCAAATCAACAGATTTTGGGTCCTAAAACATCAATGCTATCGGCTAAGTACAGCAGTGTTTTTGCAACCTACTTTCAAAATTATGTCAAAAATGTTCAGGAACAGGTTAAGAAAAAGTAAAATGAAATGAATTCCAATCTTTACAGCTGTACAAACACCTTTCTGTTTCCCTAGCAAACGAATAAAGAATTTTGCACAATTACTATTTTCCTTTGTGTCAGAACAACCACCGTTCAAGTGTAAGTGCTCACTCTAATATTCTGTCAGCACCGATCTGGGTAAAAAGGCAATCAACTTCATTCACAATTACAGCAGAAATGCAACTGAGGCAACTTATCCACATCCCTTCATTGCCCAGCATTGTTACTGATTTTAATATTTTGCTATTCCTAAAACTCCACTGAGACTATACACGGCAAAATAAAAAATAAAACCAGACAGTTAATTGGTATATTACCATTATACAACACTGCCAAGTAAACTCACTGAAAAATGTCCTTGGATTCATTTCAATTTCTTATCCACTAAAGAGCTCAAGAATGCTATTTGTGTGAGGCAGAAGAACAAGTTCAAGCCCAGCCCTGGCAACTTAGCACCTAAGTGAGGCCGTATTCCAAATACAAAAAAGTAAAAGCAGCACAGGGGACGGAGCTCAGTATGAAGGCTTTGGGTTCAATCCCTAGTGCTCTCAACTCCCCAAAAAGCTACTTGTTTTAATTTAAAACAAATGCAGAGAATAACTGCCTATTTTCTCTCAATATCCCCAGATAGTATTAATCTTTCTCACATTAGTTGAGAGACGCAAAATCCTACTGTCTTAAAACTGCATCTCTTTGGTTACTAATGGGGAGGTCAACCACCTATCCTCCCCTCCCTCTCCTCCTTGTTTGTTTTGAGACAGGGTCTTGCTATGTATTCTAGGCTGGCCTTCAACTCACTAGCTCAGATGGCCTCAAACTCAGTAGTGATCCTGTGCGCACTACCACACCCAGTTCTCCTCCCTATTTTTTTGTTATTGTTGTGTTGTTTTGGATTTGTTTTTTTGAAGCACTATCTCACTCTATATTCTAGGCTGGCTTCAGACATCACGTGGTTCTCCTGCATCAGTCTTCCCACTGCTGGCATTACAGGTGGGTACCACCACACCTACCTTGTTTTATTTTTTTAAACCTAATTACTGTACCTCCTCCGTATTAGCCTCTTTATTATAAACACTAGCCTCTGTTTGTGATTTGGCCCAACATGAACACATATCCATCTCTCAATAGTCTGAAGCACAGCTAAAGAAGTAAACTTCGTTTTAAGAGTATTATGTATACCATTAAGAGTTACAGTAGCTTAGAATGGCTACTCCTTAAAAGTCTACAGCCCAAGCCAATCCTTAGTTCCTGCCCCGCTTCAAGCCAAAGGATGACCATCCAACCTGTATCTTCAACCTAACACAGGGTACCACAAAGAACATTATGTCCATCCTAATCACTTGCCTGGCTTTAGAGATACCTGCCTGGCCAACCTGAGAACTTTCTGCCCCATTGTACAGTTTTCTGCACTATCTATAAGAACATGTCTACAGAGCCATGGTCTGCCCGCCCTAGCAGAGTACCACCCATGAGTGAATAAATGTGAACCGTGTTCATTTGTTTGTTTATTCTTCTGGACCGTGTTTCTTCTGTGTTTTTGTTTGTCTGTTTTGAGGCAGAGTCTCACTATGTAGTTCACAGTGGCTTTAAACTCATTATGTAGCCCAGGCTGGCTTTGAACTCATGTCAATCCTCCTGCCTCAGCCTCCTTGAGTGCTGGGATTACAGTTGTGCACCACCACGCCTGGTCTAGTCCACGTTTCAACTCGATAGAATCCAAGTCTTTACAGGCTATATCCTGCTCTGGGATCTGGCTCTTCCTTACATGACTGACAGTATTCCTACCACCATGCACTTCAGGAAAGATTGCTCTGTGTTGTTATTCATAGGGCCTTGCCCTATCACACTAAAAGTCAACTGTATCAAAACACAAAAATAAAAGTCTGTAGGATTTTTTCTCACTTCTAATTACACCTTCACACTTCAACTACCTCCAACTACTACACTCTATATAATTCTTTGCATTTCTATTAACATTTAGAATTCAATTCCGCCAAGTTCAACACCATTTTTGAGTTTTTTCATATGCTTTGGTATCTCCAAATGTAAAGGTGCCTCATTCACAGCCTTTTAATTTTATTTGCTGATATTGGGGATTGAACCCAGGGTCCTTGTACTGGAGCTATATCCCCTAACCTGCCCCCATCCTTTTTTAAGACTTTATTTTAAGGCAGGATCTTGCTAAGTTGCCCAGGCTAAACGTGAATTCACAATCCTCCTGCCTCAGCTTCCCAGAGTACTGGATTACAGGGGTACACCAACATACCTGGCCAAGCAGAACTTTTTAACATGGCATAAACTTCCTGAGGAACCTCAGGAAATTAAATATAAAAGTCTGTGTGTGTCTATGAGTGTGTGTTTAGGGTAAGGGTATTCAGTTTCACTAGGCTCTCAAAAGTGATTCAAAATAGATTGTGCTTCTCTGTACTGTCCATAGCAACAAGTATAGCAATGAACACACTCCAGAATTCAGTTAGCATTTGTTGGACAGTACACACATACATACTCATTCACACACACGCATGAGCGCATACACGCATACCCACAAAATTGCTTATAGTTTTCTCGCTGTGATGCTTCATTAAAAATGTGTTAAACCCTAAATTTCATTTATTTGGAGACATCTACATTGAGGCAAACTATACCAAAACTTATCGTGGGCCCTAAGAATTAAAAATTAAGGACATCTCAGCACTTGGGAGACTGAGGCAGGAGGATCACTGCAAGTTCAAAACCAGCCTGGGCACCAAAGTGAGCTCAAAATCAGCCTGAACTGCATGGCAAGACCCTGTCCCAAAAAGACCAAAACAAAAAACAATTAAGGACATTAAAGACTATTCAAAGCTGGGCGTGATGGCTCACGCCTGTAATCCCAGCACTCGGGAGGCTGAGACAGGAGGATAATTGTGAGTTCGAGACCAGCCTGGGCTACAAAGTGAGCTCAAGGCCAGGCTGAACAGCATAGTGAGACCCTGTCTCACAAAGACAAGGGCTGGGGATCTAGCTCAGCGGCCTAAGCTCCTGCTTGGCAAGAGCAAGGTCGTGAGTTCAATCCCTGGTGCTGCAAAGAAAAAAAAAAAGACTATTCAAACATGAGTAACTCAAATAATGGGAAAGACAAACATAACACAACTGGCATAAAGGCAAGGATACTGAGGTGCTGGGAAGGGAGCCTGTAAGAGGTAGGAAATTATAAGAGTGCATAAGCAAGCATCATACAGACATAGAATGAAACACTAGGAATTCAAACACATTTGAGGATAGTGCCAGGGAAAAAAAGCCGAAGAATGTGGTAGGGTTGGAGCGATCAATAAACACTAGAAACAGAGATGAAGAATGGATTCAGAAAGAGGATGAAATCAAAATACAACAGTAAAGACTGAAAAAAGTCCAAAGGACCCTGCAGTTAGAGGTTATTTATTGGCAGTCTCGGGCAGAATTACTGACAAAAGAACGCAAGACTTAAAAAGGATCCCTTTTAGTATGAGAAAGGAACTTGAATAGGTTTTTCAAGCTGAAGGAAAGGAGTAAGAACAAAGAGGTTTGGAAGTCCAGAAACAGGTGGTATAAAAGACCAAAGAAGCCAGGCATGGCGGCACACGCCTGTAATCCCAGCACTCGAGAGGCTGAAGCAGGAGGATAGTTTCGAGTTCAAGACCAGCCTAGGCTGCAAAGTGAGCTCAAGGCCAGCCTGAATGGCAATAGTGAGACCCTGTCTCAAAAAAGACAAAAATAAATAAATAAATAAATAAATAAATAAATGATCAAAGTGAGCAAACAGAGTCAACAGAAAAACTGGAGAAGGTGAGCTTAAACATCCTTTCTACTAAAGCCAGAAAAAAAGGCTACGAACAAGAAGAAGATAAATGTGTCTATCAGGAGGGAGTTGGTAGATGATGATGATCGTTTTTGGCAAGCAATTTTTTCACTGTATGATTTGTCACGAAACATGACAAAGGGTCTGGCACAACAGAGTGATTCTTTGCACTAAATCCATTTAGAATGGTCATAAATAAGGAACTGGATAAGATTATACGTACAGTTTTAGTTTAGAGATAACGTGGGTTCTATTATTTTACCAACAACAGTGTACTATGTATTTTTTTAATTAGGCCTCACAGCTCCAATGCAGCAGGAAAATGATGTATGCCAAAGCCAAACAGTAAAGTGCCTTGCTACTCCAAGTCACTATAGTTTGTTAACGGCTACTCAACTATCTCTGTAGCATGAAAAAGTCATGGGGCCAGGTGAGGTCGCACATGTCTGTAAATCCAGCACTTAAGAAGCTGAGGCAGGGGGATCACTGAGTTCAAAGCCAGCCTAACCCGCACAGTGAAACTGGGAAAGGGGAAGGGGAAGGGGAAGGGGAAGGGGAAGGGGAAGGAAAGGAAAAGACAGACAGACAGACAGAAAGGAAGAAAGGCAGGCAAGACAAAATAAATATTGCCATGGACAATATAAAAACAAATGGACACAGTTGTATTAAAATAAAATTTTATTGATGAGTAGATCCGCTGACACATTATGTCGGCTAAGAATACTATTAAGGAAATAAAACAGTAGGAAGAAGTATGAGGGACGATAACATAGCAAGTAGAAGAGAAGCCAAAGAACTGAAATACAGTTGAACTGAAATAAACCAAAGAACAAAATAAGAACAAAATCGCAACTGGGGAGATGGAAAATGACTCTCCGTGGTAGAGCCTGTGTCTGGCACGAACAAGGCCTTGGGTTCAATCCCCAGCACATAAACAAAGGCAAAGGGGAGGGAGGGAGTGAGGGAGGGAGAGGGAGAGGGAGAGAGAAAAAGAGGGAAAAAAAGCAGATGAGAAAAGGGACACTAGAAAGAGACAAGAAATCAAGTAAAAATCAAGCAGAGATAATAGGTCAATGCAAGGTAAACAAATATAGAGACAAAGGCAAAACGAAAAGGTAAATGACAAAACTGAAAATGAGACTATCCCAAAGCTGTCTGTACTGGAATTCAAATAAAGGACAAAACACTAATTTTCCAACGATAAGGTGGTTTCTTCTAATTATGTGTGTGCCAAAGAGACTAAGATTTAATAGATAAACTACTTTTGTTCTGGTCATAAATCAAACTGGCACATGTGTAATACTAAAGAGAGCAAATGAAATTTAATATATTAAGAGGATATCCTTCGTAGGTCTTTTATTCATTTCTATAGCTACATGAATGTAACTTTTAAAATTTCTTGAAATTAATGACATTAGCATCAAGAACCTAACAGTAACACTGATGTTACTCATTTTAGGTTTACTCCAAAATAGAGCTGGGGATGTGGCTCAGTGGCACAATGCTTGCCTAGGATACATAAGGTTCTGAGTTTGACTGATCACATTTCCACCCCACCTCAAAGCTCCAAAGATAAAAAGCCAAAACTTAAAAAAGGACACAATTTTAACCAGGAGTGGTGTTAACATGTCTGCAACTGCAGCATTTGGGAGGCTGAGGCAGGATGATCTAGAGTTTAAGGGCAGCCTAGGCTATACAGCAAGACTGTCTCAAAAAACAAGAGTAGCAAAGGCAAGACAAGGGGTACCAAAAGCCCTGACTTGAAATTATACTATAAAGCTACTGTGATTAAAAAGTGTGGTACTGGCCAAAAAAAACAGACCCAAAGATCAATGGAACGGATTAAAACAGCTCCAGGCATACTAAGCCACCTTATCTTTGACAAAGGTGCCAAACACACTCACTGGAAGAAAGAGAGCCTCTTTAATAAATGGTGCTGGAAAAACTGGCTCTACACATGCCAAAGATTAAAGCTGGACTCATATCTTTTACCATGCACTAAACTAAATTTGAAATGAATCAAAGAGCTAACTATTAAAAGGGAAACATTTAATCTGCTGGAAGATAGAATGGGTAAAAGTCTTGAAGACATTAGTATAGGCAAAGATTTTATGAATAAAACTCCGATCGCACAGGAAGTATCACAAAGAATCAACAACCGGGATCTCATCTTATTGAAAAGCTTTTGCACAGCAGAAAAAAAACCCCAACAGAGTGAAAAGACAATTCACAATGTGGGAGAAAATGTTTGCCAGTTGTTCCTCAGACAAAGGATTACTATCAAGAACATATAAAAAACTAAACAAAAAATCAAACCTGTCAAATTTAAAGACCCAATCCAAAAAAGGGCATCTGAGATGAATACACACTTCTCAGATAAAGAAATACAAACAGCAAATAAATATATGAAAAAATATTCAACAGCACTGGTCATTCAAGAGATTCAAATTAAAACAACAGCGAGATTCCACCTCACCCCAGAAAGAATGGTTAGTATCAAGAAATCAAGCAATAACAAATGCTGGTGGGGCTGTGGGGAAAAAGCAACCCTTCTCCACTGTTGGTGAGAGTGCAGACTGGTGCAACAACTGTGGAAATCAGTGTGGCGATTCCTCAAAAAACTAGGACTTGGGGCTGGGGATTTAGCTCAGTGGCATAGGTGCCTGCCTACCAAGCATGAGGTCGTGAGTTTGATCCCTAGCAAAAAAAAAAAAAAAAAATCCTAGGACTAGAGGTCCCATTCGACCCAGCCATTCCTCTTCTGGGTATCTTTCCAGAAAATGAAAAACATCATACCACAGTGATATATGTGCACCCATGTTTTTAGCAGCACAATTTGTAATAATAAATCTTGGAAACAATCTAAATGCCCACCCACTGAGGAAAGGATAAAAAAGATGTGATATTTTTACACAGTGAAGTACTAGTCAGCCACAAAGAAGGATAAAGTTGAGGCTTTTACAGGTAAACAGATGCACCTAGAGACCATACTCATAAAGCGAAATAAATCACTCACATGTGTAAACATCATATTGTCTCCCTAGTGTGAGAAGCTAAAAGAAATCATATATATATATATATATATATATATATATATATATATATGGTAAAGATAGTAATACTAATTTCTCTTAGCGCACTGAAAAGAAAGGTTTGTGTTAATATTGTTTGGACAATTAAATGCTAATGCCTTGTATTCTGAGTAATTAAAGATAACAATATGCAATGTATTGACCATTGTTACCCTCTTATTATCTTGTTTTGAAATTTTTTCTCTTTAAAGTAAAAAAAAAAAAAAACCAGCAGAGTTTTGAATGATATAGTAATCTACATCTTATATTGCTTGAGTTTTTTTTTTTAAACTTTTGGTTTTAAGGTGAAACCCTGTACTGTAATGTTGATGCAGATTAATTAGGAAATAGCTCAGCAAAACAACTTACCACATCATATAATTTTCATCACTACAGCATAGTTAGGGATAAAAGTTGGGTTTGTGTCTTCCCTTTACCAAATTATTTAAACACATCTGCTAGATGTCTTAATAAAAAAAAATGAAATTTCAGTATAAAGAAAATACATAGGCTCACTGCCACCCCAAGACTGGTGAAGAGGAAAGGAGACCAATGGAGCTCATCAGTGTAAGAGTTTTTACAAATCCAGCTCCTAGGAACTGCACCTGGTGAGATACTGCTATGCACAGGAAATGGCTTGTTTGTGGTCCCTGACTCACGGAGTGGTCTGAACAGAAGGGTTACAGTTAATCCTGGCTCTAAGCAGGACATGAATGGGCTGTCTCACTGACAATGACTGACCTCCTGCTTCTAATGTGTACCCTCTACCAAATCACATCTCCATACACATTAAAACACAGAGAGCAAATACAACTGGAGCAATTACAATATAGAAATAAGACCCAGCAAGAGCTGGGAGTACTGTATGGGTTTGGGGTGACTGTGGAAGCAGCTTTTAAACAAAAGTGCTGATAAAACCTAGGTTTTAGAATTTATTTTTCCTTTCTGTAATAATTACATTGTAACTGGGCAATGGCTTATAAGATCTCACAGATAACTGCAAACAAAAATGTACTGTGAAATGTCATTTTCTGTAAAAAAATGAAAACATGAAGAAAATGTTCAACATCATTGGTCATTTGAGAAATGTTTTTCTGGCTTTTTTTTTTTTTTTTTGGTACAGGGAATTGAACTCAAGACTTTGCACTTGCCAGGTAGGCACTGTGCTGCTGAGCTATATCCCCGGCCCCTAAGAAATGTAAATTAAAACAACACTGAGATTCCGTTTCTCTCTAGAAAGAATGCTGTTTATCAACAAATCAACCAATAACAAATGCTAGAGAGGCTGTGAAGAAAAAGGAACACTTCTGTACTACTGGCGAGAATGTAGACTGGTGTCACCACTGTCGAAATCAGAATGGAGATTCCTCTAAAAATAGGACTAGAGGTTCCATTTGACCCAGTTAGTCCCCTTCTTGGTATCTTCCCAAAAGAATTAAGAGCATCATAGCACAGCAATATATGCACACCCATGTTTATAGTGGCACAGTTTGTAATAGCTAAATCTTGGAAACAACCCAAATGACCATCAACTGATGAATGGATAAAGAAGATATGCCGCATATGGTGGCCCACATCTTTAATCTCACCACTTGGGAGGCTGAGGCAGAAGGATCATTGAGAGTTAAAGGCCAACCTGATCTACATTATAAATTCAAGGCCACCCTGAACTACATAGTAAAACCTTGTCTCAAAGCACACGTCACGGGGGGGGGGGTTGTTTCCTACAATGGAGCACTACTCTGCCATAGAGAAGGATAACCTTGAGACACTTCTACCTAAATGAACGCACCTTGAGACCATACACTAAGTGAAATAAATCGGACACAGATGTGTAAATACTGCATTGTTCTCTGGTGTCAGAAACCACAGCAACAAAACACATAACAGATATTGTGAAATAGGAAGAAAATCTTCAAATGGGAAGGGGAACTAGGGAGGGAGAAAGGGGAAAGGAAGGGAAAAGAAAAAAAAACCAAGAAAAAGAGGACAAAAAAGTGTAGCACATCTCCTTACGAGTATACTTAAGATTTCAAAGCTATCATTCTGCTTTGTATTTTCTTGGCTTTCTACAGTGAATCCAAATTACCTGAGACATGAAGACATTAATAAAATAGTAAGCAAAACAAAACCAATCTTAAGACAGGCAAAGTGGAGTATGGATGTAGTCTCAGCACTCGGGAAGCTGCATAAGGAGGATTGCCGTGAGTTCAAGGCCAGGTTGAACTACACAGCAAGACTTTGTTACAAAAAAAAAAAAAAAAAGCAGAGTTGGGCGTATAGCTCAGTGATAGATGGGGTGTCTACTGTAGTGCAATCCCCAGCATGCAAAACAAACAACAGAAAACACAAAGCCCTCAAACCATATTGCAAATGGCTGTTAGATAAACAGCCTGGTATCCAACACAAATAGGAAATACTGTTTTTGTTAAGGTCAGTATTATTTTCAGAGTGCTATGTATTACACTGAATTGGTATTTTATTTTCCTTCTTCAATGTATAAATTGAAAACCATGAAATATCTCAAAAGTGTAAGTATAAATGTAAGTAATTTGTGTTTCTAGGTACAAGATCAATTCCAAAGGGATGCTGGGGATATAGCACTGGGGCATAGCACCTGCATGGCAAGCGCAAGGTCGTGACTTCGATTCCTGGTACAAAAGAGAGAAAGAGAAAGAGAAAGAGAAAGAGAAAGAGAAAGAGAAAGAGAAAGAGAAAGAGAAAGAGAAAGAGAAAGAGAAAGAGAGAGAGAGAGAGAGAGAGAGAGAGAGAGAGAGAGAGAGAAAGAGAAAGAGAAAGAAAAGAAAGAGAGAGGGAAAGACAGAAGAGAGACACAGACAGACACAGACAGACAGAGAGGAAGAGAGGAAGAAAGGAAGAAAGACCGAAAGACAGGAAGGCAGGAAGGCAGGCCGGTCCAAGGGAGCAATAACAGACTTTTCCTTGTATATGTTACTAAAGGAACCTTAAGATAAAGACACAGACAGAACCTCTGCTTTGTCAGCATTTCCCAGCAGACACAGAACACCTCTGACCCTCAGAAGCAGCAACTAAGGGCACAACCTTGTCACAAGAGGAAGCTCCGACTTCTTTTGGCTCAGTTTCAAGTCAAGAATCAGCCCAACAACAAATATAGCATTTGCATACACTGAGTCATGGAAATCAAACTCTTTTCGGGTGTTTTGTTCTGTTTGAGACAGGATTTCACTATGCAGTTCAGGTTATCCTTCAACTCATTATGTAGCCTTGGCTGGCCTCGGACTCATGGCAGTCCTCTTGCCTCAGCCTCCCGAGTGCTGGGATTGCAGGTGCACCACCACACCTGGCGAAATCAAATTCTAATAAATCACAATCCGCAACGAACTTACACAGCTGATTATGGAATTTGGCATGCACGATTAAATCAATTTTAGAACCAAGTTCAAATTTGTTCACAAGTCCTTTTTGCCATGTTACTGGGCACTGTGCACAGCAGCATGCATACTCTCTTCAAATGAAGAGCAATTCCCATATGTTCTTCCTCAAACAAAATCTGAAATAGACTAAATTTTAAAATAACTACATAACTGCTTTTAAACTCTCCAAATATAGTACCACACTCTGAATGTTTTTATTTCCTTTTTTTTTTTTTTAATGAGATGGTCTTTGCTACATAGTTCACACTGGTCTTGAACTTGCTGCGATCCTACTGCCTCAGCATCCCCAGTGCTTGGATTATACATGTGTGCCACCACACGTGGCTTAAAATAATGTTCATTAATAAGAAGGCTCAATATCATCGAGGTGTCTTGTTTCACGTTTGGTTTTTCTATTTTTTAGAAACAGGGTCTATGTTGTTCATGTCAGCCTTCAACTCACTACATAGCCAGGCTGGCCTTGAATTTGTGGCGATCTTCCTGCCTCAGCCTCTGGAGTGCTAAAATTACCGGTGTGCACCACCATGCTTGGCTTAAGTTTTATCTGTCTTTTTTTCACCTTCATTAAACAGCTGCTTTCTATCCACAGGTCCCTCCCTCTCTTTCTTAGCCCTATGCTTCAATTTCTTCTCAGACTTATGGGCTCACTTAAAAACTCAAGCTTCATAGACCAAATAGGATGAGAATTTTCAATTGAGTATAATCAACAGCATTTCTAGACCATTGAATTGTAGGAAATCCTTTATAAACCATTTTGAATAGAACACAAAAACTCATTCAACCTGCTAAATGTACCAAGTAATATTTTTCTGAAGTTTTAAATTACTGTCCCCAAAAGAAGCATTAAAATCTCCACTTTTCTAAATTTGTGGGGGTTTTTTTTTGTACCAGGGATCGAACTCATGACCTCGTGCTTACCAGGCAAGCACTTGAACTGCTGAACTAAAACCCTGGCCCCATTTTTCTAAAATAAAACCTGCCTAAACCGGGCATGGTGGCTCATGCCTGTAATCCCAGCACTCGGGAGGATGAGACAGGCGGATCGTTGAGAGTTTGAGACCAGCCTGGGCTACAGAGTGAGCTCAAGGCCAGCCTGAACGGCATAGTGAGACCCTGTCTCAAAAACACCAGAGCCAGGGATCTAGCTCAGCAGCCTAAGTGCCTGCCTGGCAAACGCAAGGTCGTGAGTTCAATCCCCAGTGCCGCAAAAAAATAAATAAATACATAAAATAAAATAAAACCTGCCTCAATCACGTTATTCTAGAAAGCACATACTTTTTTTTTTTTTTTTTTTGGTGGCACCGGGGATAGAACTTGTGACGTCATGCTTGCCAGGCAGGCGCTTAGGCCACTGAGCTAAATCCCCAGCCCTTATACTTCTTTTTTAAAAAGTCTACATGATCACTGTAGAGAATCACTGCTTGCATAAATGCACTAAACCACAAGATATACTTTGTAGATAAAAGCCCACCTCTTCTTGCATAACTGGAGTCCATATCTTTAAATTGCACCACAACAAAGTCTGAACATTTGAACAAAATGCTCTCCATTATTTCTTCACGTTTTGGGCCTGAACTGGATTCCGAACTTTTCTCATGTGCAGCATCAAGTACCAAATCGCACTAAAACAAAAAATAAACATAAATATTAAAATCATTTATAAAATCTGAAAGAAATTCTTTATTTCATCAAAGTGATTATTTCTTGTATACCTTTGGCGAAGATAATTTATCGCAAGAGAATCAGATAATGATGCCCTTTTTTCAGAAATGTGATCTATTATCCATTCTATCATTCAAAACTCCTCAAGTCTAAAGCTGGTCTTTGTCTTTATGGTCTTAAGTATAATAATTATAAAAAAGAGGGAAAATTAACCACCCTGTCTTCTAGTTCACAATGTTTGCAAGCAGTGAAGACATTATAAAACGTACATAAACCAAAGAGTCATTAAAATAATCAGTATTTGAAACAGAAGAGCAAAATAAAACTGGCTTTAAAAATTAGGGTCAGGGACTGAGGATATAGCTCAGCGGCACAGTACCTGCCTGGCAAGCATGAGGTCATGAGTTCGTTTTCCAGTAAAAAAAAAGAAAAAAAAAAAAAAAAGAAATTAGGTGAGGCCAGGTATGGTGGCACAAGCCTGTAATCCCACCACTCAGGAGGCTGAACCAAGAGGACCACTGCAAGTTTAAGTCCAGCCTGGGCAAGCAGGAAGCTTGAAACCAGTCTAAACGACCCAGCAAGACCGTCTCCAAACAGGTAAGGATCAAGCATGAAGTTGTTTGTTTGGACACATGTCTCACTCTGTAATTCAGGCTGCCTCTGAACTCACTATGTAGCCAAGGATAGTCTTTTTTTTTTTTTTTGAGACAGGGTCTTGCTATATATAGTTCAGGCTGGCCTCAAACTCAAAGTGGTCCTCTTGCCTCAGCCTCTAGAGTGCTGAGCTAGATTACAGGCAGGTACTACCACACCCAGCTCCAAGGTGCTTTAGAATTCACGGCAACCCTGCTTTAGCCTC